>SNQJ01S0091763.1:32538-56482 GCA_010110895.2 Picea sitchensis | reverse complement strand
CCATGCATGGCGAAGAGTTCCAGTTAACTGACAAAAAGCCTCATGTCCCGGCGGAAACTTTCCTGATTTCTTGCTTTGTTAGGTACCCGCGGGCTGTAGTGGGTTAGCCCGCGGATACCCGTGTGCAGTAGAAGGTCAGCAAGTGGTCACCCGCGCCCAGTGAAAGGTTAGGGCGCGGGTCCCTTGATTTAAGTGGTTTTTTGAGGATTTGTTCAACATGGCTTTAGCTAGGAAGAGGCATGAGTTGGCCTGATGCCAGGTAAACCAGTGTGGTGCATTTTTGGGTTATAACAAAAAGTCTTTCTTTGCTCCTACATGCCTCACACTAGAAACATTCCTTCTTTTATATCCTCAAAATTGGTCACTCACTAAGTCTCTCACAAGTGTATATCACAGATGTCCTTACCTTGGTCACTCACCAAGTCTCTCGACCTCAAACTCTTGTCAACAATCCTGACTGTGTTGACTCCCTTAACACAATTCTCTTCCTCCTTCTCCGAGCCTTACTTTTATAATCACGAGTCACGATATATTTCTAATATTCAAAGTGATCTATGGTTGAGATTAATTCTCACACCCACTTAAGATTTATATTACATGATTCATGCTAAGAATGTCCTTAAATAACTCAATTCACTAATAAATACAATTCTACTTTAATTAATTCCTTCTAACTAAAGTAAACTCAAGACTAGAATATTTTCCACTACTTCCACATGAAAAAAACATGCCTATGTGGAAGTACCTGTCATATGCTACCAAAACATAAGCATTCCCTCTTAGCAAGGAAGGTACTTCTCCCACCCGGAGTTTTCTCTATCTTCGCTACCAGATCCACTACCATGATTTCTCTCAAATACAACTGATTGGTTGCTCCCTCTGACACAAAATTTATCCCTACCATGATGGTATGACCTGTCTCCGAAGACTCACTACCTATGAACATTCTCCTAGAATTCTCCTACTCCTGAGCATATTGCATGGCCATCTTGTACCACAAATCATTCTTGACTAACTTGCAAGGTTTCTCCTTCCCTCCTGAACCTGAAGGATGAATCCTTCTAAGTTTCTCAACCTTCAGAGCTATCTATTCCTTGTTCTCTATCACTATGCTGCTGGAAATTTTTCTCATAGGCTGGCCCTTTAGCATATACAATTTTCTCTCTATAAATCCAAAGACAGTTTCATTGTATAAGTTATATTTTCTTAGCATGATAAGTGCCTTTCCATTATGGAATGCTATGTCAAATACCTTCTTCTCAATCATTGATACTGAGGTCACACTCCGCTTGAGTTATATCACCCATAAAACATCCTACACTCTCAATGTGCCTACTAAATCCATCCAGAATGGCACTGTTCCAAATCCCTTCATTGGATGCTTGGTCCCCATACCAAATTCCACATGCATCTCAGAGTCAGACTCTGTGAAGCTCTCAAACACTTCTCATGCTCCTGTCATGTGACATGTGGCTCCACTATCTATCAACCATGCATCAGCTGATATGATTCACATGAAAGTATGGGAAAAACTTAAGAACTATGTATATTCAAAATTCTTTCAAAACAAGTCCACTTGAACCTCTGCAAACACAAATACCTTTGATTGTGTTTAGAGTGCCTCCTTCTTCCTATGCGGACATTTCACTACATAATGTCCAAACTTGTGACATGAAAATCACTTGACTTTTCTCATGTCCTTCTTCTTTTTCCCATATTGAGCGGTCAACTCTCCACTGACAATCTTATTGAAATTTCCCTTCCTTGACTGACTAGCAGGAGAAAATTTCTCATCATGGCTCCTCTTCAAACCATCCTTGGACTCTAACTGAGTCACCTCTTGAATACAATCAATCCATAGTCTATCGAACCCTGGCACTGCCTCTCTTGCATAGATCCCCTGCACAAAAGGTTCACAAGACTTGGGAACAACTCTCAACACTAAATTCACTAACTCATCATCTTATATTGTCTCGCCAATCACTGCAAGTTGATCTCAGATCTGTGTAATATTCATAGGATAGTTCACAATCATGTCCTCACTCAAAATCCTAATAACTTGAATATGGTGCTTCAAATGTAGAAACTTGTCTATATTCTTGTTTTGGTATAAACTCACCAAAGAATCATACATTTCCTTGGAATATTTCTTCTCAGAAATATGCGGAATCAAGTGATCCTTTACCGATTATAGCAACACCTCCTTGGCCTTCACTTCCTTATTCTTGTGAACTACCAATTACTACGGATCCATAGGATATACAACCACAACCTCAACATACTCTTTAAGGTCATTCTCCTCTAACAAAAGAAGAATTGTTTCCTTCCAAGCATGGAAGTTAGTTTCCCATTCTAACATGTCCTCAATATTCAATGTGTTCACCATCTTCAATATATGATATGATAACCCTCTTTTGGAACTAACATGTATTTTCTTGTACGACCTATCCATGAATTTCCCTTCCTTGACCCGCAGATATCCACGACTTTTACTTTTGTGACCCACGGATCTTCACAATTGTCTACACTATGACTCGTAGATTCCTCTGTATACCTGCAAAAACACTTGTTCTTCCCAGTACTGTTGTTTCCCTTGAAATCTATCATTTGATTTCCTATTTTGGTTATCTACTTGATAAGATTTGTCCTCTTGGTTTCCTCCCTTCAGAGACTAGTCTCCCTCTTTCCTTCAAAACCTCGGCTCCGATACCATGTTGAAATTTCCCTTTAAACTAGCACCCAACAATTAATTCCAAGTGTTGGAATAGGGGCCAACCCAGGTTTCAATGCTTAACTACGAACCAAAAAAAACCCGACTACCAACCCTTTCAGAAACAAATGCGAAGCAGGTGAGGTCTCACCTGAGGTAGAAGCAGAAGGGGTTACAGAACGTAGGTTTCTGTAACCATGCTGGGACACATATCTATGATATAAACACTTCTCACAATAGCTTATTAATGCTAAGGATTAACATGCATTATTTTATTCACCTTATGAACATCGTTGAACATAAATATAGATATAGCGCAATAACAACAAAGATTAAGCACTTCAACCACTTAGCACTTAGCACTCTAAATCAAATCTAGCATTCTAGCATAAGAAATGCATTTAAGCAACACATACATATTCATTACACATCTAATCTAATCACTAATAAAAACATAATAGATATAACATTGCACAAAGAAAACCAAAGACATAATATATACGTGGTTCACCCCAGTGTAGGGCTACATCCACAAACTGCTTCTCCTTATTTATTATGTGCTTGAATCTTACATTCACTCACTACTGTGCACTAAGCCACAGAGTCAAGCTTCAAACCAGACAGGAGATCTGTGCACTGAGCACTAGATCCTCCTTCCAAAACTAGGTCAGGGCATAGAACCAACCCTCTATCGAGCACAAACATTTAACACATATACATTTTGTTGCACAAAGCAACTCAAAACTACTTGCACTTAGCTCTCAATACCACAACTTCAACCATACAATATTCTTTTATTTATACTTTTACAAACCCTTACAATAGGGCCAGACATGGGAAAATCCCATGGGCCGACATCCCATAACCTATTACAAAAACCCTAGAGAACCCCTTACTGGGTCCACATATCCTGCAAAAATGGGTGAGATTTGAAATCTCAGCTCCGCCTAGGTACTCTATCCTCGACCAATGTGTCAAAGTCCAAAAGTGTTCCAAATATGACCAAGGTTTCCTCAAGACTTGGTCGAGGGCCAACAGGCCCCCAACACTCACCTGTGACTCATCCCGAGTCACTCTGGTCTGGTCAATGCTGTTTAAAAGGCCTCGAGCTTAACTCGAGTTGCATTGACTTGTTTCTTCTTCCAAACCTCCTGCTCAATGAGATCCTATATCATTTTCTCTACAACGGGCCCTTCTAGGCATTTTTCTTCTCTTGCAACCACTTGGTCTAATTGCGAGCCTTATCTATCAATTTCTTCAAATACCTTGTAGGCTTGATCCTGCTATTGTGGTGGGAAATCCCCCTATGGACTAGAATTTAGGGTTATATTATGCATGCAGATAAGACCGAAAGAATCCTACTTTCTACCGTCATCCCAGACCTAATCCCCATTTCTTTTAAGCAAACACATGGTTAGGAAAACATACCTTGTTTTAGGTGTTCGATGTCGATCCTTCTTCACGCTTGATCACTTGTTAGAAGATCTCCTCCTAAGGCTAAACTGCATACAAAACAAGCAACAAAATATACATGCATTTTACCTACAGATTAATGGGTTAGAGATTCAAACATATATTCCATAAACTATGAAGAACTCATATAGTGGGACGGGAAAATCATTTCTTTATTAATTTTAATGAATCAACTTACAACATCGAGACTGGCCACAGCTCCATAAACCTGATCCCGGGCTCTTCTTCAAATGTCCTCCAACTTCTTTGCTATGTATCTCTCTTTGCACAAGGATGGCTAAAGGGTTGGGACAATGGGAATGTGCAATTGGGTAGAGTTTCTTTGCTATTATTATCCTCTCTCAAATGGGACCCCTACCCCTTCTTTTATAGGCTAGAAGGAGCTAGGTATTTGGTCGAACCCTTGACCATGCATGGCTGGGTGTTTCATTTAACTCACCCAAAGCTGTGTGTTCCGTCAGCAACTTTCATTTTTTCATGCTTTTGTAGGTACATGCGAATTGTTTAAGGTCAGCTAGCGTGTACACGCGTGCAGTAATGGAGTAGGGCACATGGGCCCTTATAGAAGATGTTTTTTAAAGAGTTTTTCAACAGTGTTTTGGCAAAGAAGGAATCTGAGATGGCTTGATGCCAGGTAAACATGTCTGGTGCAAATTAGGGTTATAACAAATGCCCCCTAATGTGTGAGGTCAAAAGAGCATCTAATGGCCGAAATACATTAACAATCTTCACTGATGTGCCGAACAATTGAGCCCAGGGATTAGGAACCGGGAGGTGCCGTCTACAAAATAAAAATTGTCTCACTGAGGTGGGCATACCCATGCTCGGGATAAGATAGAATCATGGCTACCAATCAAATACACTGTAGATCCATGTCTTATAACTCTATAAAGAGTAGTCGTGAACAATACATAGAGGATCTACATCTCAAAATCAAAAAGATATACATATAAAGTACCCATCTTCTAGAAGATGATACGGCCTGATGGCTAGAGTTGAGGTATTCAGAGCTCAAGCAACAACTTCAAAATCTTCAAAATACAAGGTAGGAGTGTAATATGAGTGTACGACTACACTACCCAGAGGTCATCGACGACTTGTCGGTCATGGACTAGATAATATTGATTATTAGATTAAAGGCTTCATTGATTTTGAACAAGGACTTGATTGGACATTTAGGATGGTCGGGTATGAGGGAAAGCGACAAACTGCAGAGGGGCCGACTCAGGCTTGGTGACAAACTTCCCTTGGACAACAAGACGACAAATGATGAGACTTAGGCAGCATGGCATTAACATAAGTTTATGAGGTAGGAGGCAAGACAAACTCTCCATATGTTTGGAAGAATAACCAAACGGAGGAGGACACAGCTCTATGTAGCAATAAAATCATCCTAAGGTCATATTAAATCCCAGGGTTTGATGAACAAATAGATAGATGTGCTTTATCCAAGGGCGACTCATTATGCTGCCAATAAAGAAAATACTTTTCCCTTCCTCTTTTTCGGGTATATTTGTTTTTTTTTTTGTCTTTTTCAATAATTTTGGAAAAATAATAAAAGAATGTTACGTTACAAAGGAGAATCGAGTGTCGTAAACATACTAGTTCCAAGTGCATGAAACATAGGGATGTTCAGGGCAAAGAGACATATGCAAGAAAAGGACACTTGGGAAAAATCCTACAGGGGCCAAAGGTGTCAAGACGCAGAGGCAAAATGCTACAGGGCTTGCATATAATCCATGCTTCAGATGATTTAGTTGAGAGCAACATGGATCCGACATTAGGCCAAAGACGTGGGTATGCAAATGCGATTAACAAAACACACAATGGTAACGTCCTTCGATGTAAGTTTAACAAGCCTAGAGAAGGTAAGCTCGGTGTTTTTTCATATTTAGAGAGTCTAAAAAAAAATGTAAAAGGAGACTCCATTGGGGTACCCTTTTCGAAGGTAGTCTAGTCGATTCAAAAAAGGGGTAAACTAGCACCGATAAGACATCTATTCAAAACCATTTTAACGAGTGTGATAAGGACAAGATCACTCGGCCATTTTTAACGACTCTGAAAAAAGCTTAACTATGGACTCCGTTAGGAATGTTCTTCTGAACCAGTTTAATCAGTGTGAAAGAATAAGGTCACTTGACGATATTTTCAATTTTAGGGAGTCTGAAAAGAGCTTAACTATGGACTTGGAGTGGGTTCCTTTTTCATAAATTTAGTCCCTCAGGCCCAAAAAAGGGTTAAAATGATACTTGAGAGTACTCTTCTAGAGAACTGAAGTTCCATAGAGTATACCTTTGTTCGTATAGTTGATCATCCAGATTGAAAAAGGGGTAAACTACCACCGGACAGACATGACTTCAAATTTCAGTTTAACAAGCGTGAAGGGCCACAAGATCGCTCGACAATCTTTTCATGTTTAGAGGGTCTGAAAAGGGCTTAAAAGAAGACCCGTGTAAGGAACGTTCTTCTGTAGCAATTTAACGAGTGTGAAGAAACAAGGTCACTCGAAAATCTTTTCATCTTTAGGGAGTCTGAAAAGGGCTTAAAGAAGACTCCATGGGGGCTACAACTCATGTATGAAACTGGTTCAGGTAGAACCCGCTGCTAGGCTCAGACCAAGAGTCTCTTCGATAATCAACTTGGGAAGTCTCCCAAAAGGGAAGAAAACACAAACCACGATGTAAGTCCTCCTACGGGATAGAAACCATAGTCATGTTTTCAAAGATAGCCTCATCTTAAGGAAATTCATAATACGAGAAATCACACAAACAAGGGTCGACAGTCCCAAAGGGTGAAGTAAACTGACCATACTCCATATGACGATGGATGTTCTAACCAAGACTAGCAAAGTCTATCAGTGAAGAATCATGATCACGAGGGCTTGAGGATCTACTAACAACGAGATTAGACTCAGAAGGATACTCAAGCCTACTTGGAACAAGAGGGGGAAACAAGGGCTCCCATGCCCCTATTGGATAAACCAATGGATCAATTGCTGAGACTAAGTCTCGAGAGGGAACACATGATTGCACAGGTTCCTGCTCAGAAGCAATTGAACATCGAGGATAAGATGCCACATAATTAACCCATGGCAGGGTAGAGTCTACATGAACGCAAGGAACATATAAAGTGGTAGTCTAAAATAATGCCAAATTAGGATGGGGATTATCAGATGCCAGTTGGTCGATAGTGACAATGATTCCATTATGAGGGAAATGCATCACCCGAAAGAGCGTAGACACCACAACATTCATAGCATATACATAATCACGCCCGAGAAGCATATTGAAATCTAATGGGCCTTGTACCACTATAACATCAACACGGATAGTCTTCCCACCTAACGAGATAGGCAACTGAGGAAGATCCCCCAAATATTCACTAGGACGTTTGTCAAAAGCCAACAGTTCATGCGAAGAAGACACAAGCTCAAGAGATCCCAGGACTTTCCAAACCGAGGAGGATAAAATACTTACAGAGGCTCCTTCATCCACAATACATCGATAAATGTTTGTTGAATTAACTTCAACCCTTATTTGAAAAGGTGTGGCAGAATAAATATGAGGCTCAACAAGGTCATTCCAATCAAAGGAAACCATCCTAGGGCTTGGAGGAGGTGTGCTCGGAACGAGCAGAATGCCCCCTTGTTCTGAAAGTACTGAACCAAAAATTTTAAAAACATAGTCGGTAGACACGTCACTCCCCAAAAGAAGAGTGGGATCATCCAATGACTGCATTGGCATGACCACTTTCACAACCAATGGTTGAATAGGCTGCGAGACTACATGGTCTAAAGTTACCTCACCCCCCAGAAGAGGAGTGGGATCAATCGATGACTGCATCAGCATGACCACTTTTGCAACCAATGGCTAAATAGGCTACGAGACTACATGGTCTAAAGGTACCTCACCCCCCAGAAGAGGAGTGGGATCAGTTGATGACTACATTGGCATGACCACTTTCGCAACCAATGGCTATATAGGTTGCGAGAAAAATGGTCTAAAGGTACCTCACCCCCTAGAACAGGAGTGGGATCAGTTGATCACTACATCGGCATGACCACTTTCGCAACCATTGGTTGAATAGGCTACGAGACTACATGGTATAAAGGTACCTCACCCCCTAGAAGAGGAGTGGGATCAGCCGATGACTACATCGGCATAACCACTTTCACAACCAATGGCTAAATAGGATGTGAGACTACATGGTCTAAAGGTACCTCACCCTTCATAAGAGGAGTGGGATCATTCGATGACTACATCGGCATGACCAATTTCGCAACCAATGGCTGAATAGGCTACGAAACTACATGGTCTAAAGGTACCTCACCCCCCAAAAGAGGAGTGGGATCAGCCAATCACTGCATCGGCGTGACCACTTTCACAACCAATGGTTGAATACGCTGTGAGACTACATTATCTAAAGGTACCTCACCCCCCAAAAGAGGAGTGGGATCATCCGATGACTACATCGGCATGATCACTTTCACAACCAATGGCTAAATAGGATGAGAGGAAACCTTAGAAGACTCAGAAATAGAAGATCTTGCAGACAGGGACCACAATATTTGTACCTCTGGAATGCCAGGGCACAAATGAGTAAGGTGATCTCCCTTGCAAAGCTTATGAGGGAAATTAGGCTTACGTCCTATCCATCTAGGTTTCTCAATAGAATTAATGACCCCAGCATGACTAGCAGTGGTTGGTTGCACATATTCAACATGACTTGCAGAGGTTAGTGATGGGTCGATAACATGACTTCCAGAGGCTATAGACCTATTACTAGTATGACTAGCAGGGACTGGACTTTTTTCCCCAACATGACTTGTAAAGGGTGGGTGATTTTGCCCAGCATGAAATGCAGAGGATTGGTGATGGTATTCAACGTGACTTGTAGAGGTTGTTGACCTATCTCCAACATGACTCTTACAGGATGGTGATTTCTTTTTCCTATTCTTCCTCTTTCTATTTAGTTTAGAATTTTGGTTACTAGTAACTCTACTTTCACCAGAGGCGAGAGAAGGAGGAGGAGAAGACTTTGTTGATGAAGAAACATCAACATAATTCCCATGACATAAAGTGCTTAAATGAGAAGCGTCAAGAGCATTTGGGACATTTGGAATGGTACCCAACCAAACCGGTAATCCCACATTCAACCCAGGAATGTACAAAGTGGCCATCAAAGGGACACCAATGTTTCCGAAGAAAGAAAAAGCACAAGAATCCCCTTGCGAAGGGGTTCCTTGGTTGGTATCATTAGTAACCTTAGCCATGAATATCTTATGCACAAGTTCTGCCCTTACAGGATTGTTCAAATCCGTAAAAGTTTCACACTGACTCTGGCAAACCAGTGTTATGAAAAAAATGCCTGTAAAGAGGCGGCTCCACGTTTCTAAGTGGAAGACCAAAAAGTCCTTACGACCGGTGGAGTGGGTCGTCTACCACCCTAGGTCAGAGACCCAAAGAAATGAATGACTAACTCACTATGGAAAACTAGGGAGCACAGAGCACACACTAGAAAAACTCCTAAAGGAAAATCAAGCAAACGACTAACTAGTTGGAAGAATAGTTACACCAAACAACACTAGAGCAACTTACCAGTGCAAGTGAAAATCGAACACGAAATCACCCTCTGGGTATACTCTGCAAAACGTGGCCTGATGTCTATCCTAGGTACCACGGTATACCCCCGCAACCACCTGTGTATGTCTCTAAAATAGATAGGCAACTAGGTTTCCAGCGCGTGAACAGTCACCAGGCGAGTACAGTCGAAAGTCGGGTAGACCACAATGAGCAGGGTATCGAGCCCGAAATGTGTCAAGGGTATCAAAGGCAAGTGGTATGGAAGACAACTGAGGACCTCGAATGGATTTGAGACCCACGAAGCTCTGTGGCAAATGCAATCGACGGAATCCCAAGACAAGCCCTCTATATGTGTTCTCCACTACGATTGGTCTAGCTTTGGAGGGGTTATCTCTGCTACCTTTCTGCACGCGACCTCATTTTTAGACCCTGTGTTAGAGGGGGTCCCAGATAACTTTCACGATACTAGACTTTGACACTCCCTATCACAGACTCTTATGTATGTTTTGCAGCCTTGAAGAGTTTCCTCTCCAACCTAAATCAAGGCTCTAGCATAGACTAGTTGATGAACCCTATAAGACATAAAGTCTAGTTGATTTTAATTAGCATTCTTTTTACTAGATTGATTTACTCAAAAGGGTATGGTAGTGAAACTAATGGTGTTAAGACTCTTGCGAAAAAATGAAGAAACTTACATGAACACTAGCAAAGAATGATTATAATTTTTTATTTTTTTTGAAATGCTTTTTAAAATTAGAAGAAAAGAGAACACTATGCTAATTTCTTCTTCTTTTTCAAATAACAATGCAAATGAAATGCCAGGAAAGAAATAGATCTAACAAACTAAGTTTTTTTTTTTATATTTTCTTCCAATCAAAGCAGAAATAACAAAAGATTCTAAAAGAAACTAATGAATGCAACTCATTTTCCTTAAAATTTCAAGCTAAAAATAAGTTAAAAAAGATATGAAACACAAGAAATGTTATAAATGAAAAAGCAAGCTATAATAGAGTCCAAACCTAGGCTAAGTTGCTATGACAGAGACCAAGAACCCTGAGAGATATAAATCTTGACAAGGAAAAGGATGACTGCCTCTCCTTAAACAAAAATTTTCTCAATAGGTATGTTGCTGACAGTTCCACAACTAGCGTGTGCACGTGAGTTGTGTAAGGTTAGAGCGCGTGTACATTCATGCAAACCATATGCAGGCCGCATGTACCTCTGCAACTCTTCAAAAATGACAAGACAAGAAATCAAGCACTGGCAGAGACTACTGGTATTGAGAACCAGAATCTCTTGAAGACTCAGAAACTTACTTTGACATAAAAAGAAAACAATTGAAGGAAAAATTCATAGAACAAACCAATCCGAGGTGAAGCCTAAGCTATAGACTGCAAAACAATGAAGACTAGAAAGAGTTCCAGAAAACCCCTGAGAAGGACTAATTCTAACAGGGAAGAGGATGACTGCCTCTTTAAAAGAAATTTTCTGGAATCTTACACGCAACTGTCACTTCCTCAGCTAGCATGTGCATGCGGGCTGTGAGAATGCATGGCGGGGGTACATGCATTCAAACCTTATACAAGTCGTGAGTACCTTTGTGGGTCTTGAAAAAAAATTGCATTCCAACAAAGAAACAGAGATGACTGGTATGGAAGACCAGAATCTCTGTTAGCTCGGACTTTGCAGAAACTTAAAAAACAGAAAATGAAACCAGTTCTTAAAAATACCCAAAAATATTCTCAGAAACCCTAGAGACTTCCCCAGTATGGAAACCAAATATTTTGGGTTGGATCCCCAATGGAGTCGCCAATTCTATTGTGGTGGGAAATCCCCCTATGGACTAGCATTTAGGGTTATATTATGCATGCAGATAAGACCGAAAGAATCCTACTTTCTACCGTCATCCTAGACCTAATCCCCATTTCTTTTAAGAAAATACATGGTTAGACGAACATACCTTGTTTTAGGCATTCGATGTCGATCCTTTTTCATGCTTGATCACTTGTTAGAAGCTCTCCTCCCAAGGTTAACCTGCATACAAAACAAGCAACAAACTATACATGCATTTTACCTACAGATTAATGGGTTAGAGATTCAAACATATATTCCATAAACTATGAAGAAATCATATAGTGGGATGAAAAAAGCACTTCTTTATTAATTTTAATGAATCAACTTACAACGTCGAGACTGGCCACCACTCCCTAAACCTGATCTTGGGCTCCTCTTCAAATGTCCTCCAACTTCTTTGCTATGTATCTCTCTTTGCACAAGGATGGCTAAAGGGTTGGGATAATGGGAATGTGCAATTGGGTAGAGTTTCTTTGCTATTATTCTCCTCTCTCAAATGGGACCCCTACCCCTTATTTTATAGGATAGAAGGATCTAGGTATTTGGTCGAACCCTTGACCATGCATGGCCGGGAGTTTAGGTTAACTCACCCAAATTTGTTTGTTCCTTCAACAACTTTCCTTTTTTTGTGCTTTTGTAGGTACACACGGGCTGTTTTAGGTCAGCTAGCGTGTACACGCGTGTAGTAATGGAGTAGGGCATGTGGTCCCTTATAGAAGAGGTTTTTTAAAGAGTTGTTCAGTAGTGTTTTGGAAAAGAAGGAATCTGAGATGGCCTGATGCCAAGTAAGCATGTCTGGTGCAAATTGGGGTTATAACAAATGCCCCCTAATGTGTGAGGTCAGAAGATCATTTGATGGACGAAATAAATTAACAATCTTCACTGATGTGCCGAACAATTGAGTCCAGGGATCAGGAATCGGGAGGTGTCGTCTCAGAAATAACAATTGTCTCACCGAGGCGGGCATACCCATGCTCAGGATAATCTAGAATCATGGCTACCAATAAAATACACTGTAGATCCATGTCTTATAACTCAATAAAGAGTATTCGCGAACAATACATAACAGAGCTACATCTCAAAATAAAAAAGATATACATATGAAGCACCCATCTTCTAGAAGTTGATACGGCCTGATGGCTGGAGATGAGGCTTCAGAGCTCGAGAAACAACTTCAAAATCTTAAAAATGCAAGGTAGGAGTGTAATATGAGTGTACGACTACACTACCCAGAGGTCTTCAACGGCTCGTCGGTCATGGACTAGATAATCTGGATGATCAAACTGAAGGCTTCATTGATTTTGAACAAGGACTTGATTGGACATTCAGGATGGCTGGTTATGAGGGAAAGAGACAAACTGCAAAGGGTCAACTTAGGCTTGGTGACAAACTTCCCTTGGACAACAACACGACAAATGATGAGACTCAAGTAGCATGGCATTAACATAAGTTTACGAGGTAGGAGGCAATGCAAACTCTCCATATGTTTGGAAGAATAACCAAACGGAGGAGGACACAACTCTATGTAGCGAGAAAATCTTCCTAAGGTCATATTAAATCCCAGGGTTTGATGAACAAACAGACAAATGTGATTTATCCAAGGGTGACTCGTTATGCTTCCAATAAAGAAAATACTTTTCCCTTCCTCTTTTTGGGGTATATTTGATTTTTTTGTCTTTTTTAATAATTTTGGAAAAAGAATAAAAGAATGTTATGGACAAAGGAGAATCGAGTGTCGCAAACATACTAGTTCCAAGCACACAAAACATAGGGATGTTCAGGGCAAAGAGACATATGAAAGAAAAGGACACTCATGAAAAATCCTCCAGGGGCCAAAGGTGTCAAGACGCAGAGGAAAAATGCTATAGTGCTTGCATATAAGGCATGCTTCAGATGATTCATTTGAGAGCAACATGGAGCCGACATTAGGCCAAAGACGCGGGTATGCAAATGCAATTAACAAAACACACAATGGTAACATTCTTAGATGTAAGTTTAACGAGCCCAGAGAAGGTAAGCTCCGTGTTTTTTCATATTTAGAGAGTCTGAAAAAAAACGTAAAAGGAGACTCCATTGGGGTACCTTTTTCGAAGGTAGTCTAGTCAGTTCGAAAAAGGGGTAAACTAGCACCAACAAGACATCTATTCAAAACCATTTTAACGAGTGTGAGAAGGACAAGATCACTCGGCCATTTTTTCATTTTTAAGGAGTCTGAAAAAAGCTTAACTATGGACTCTATTAGGAATGTTCTTCTGTACCAGTTTAATGAGTGTGAATGAATAAGGTCACTTGACAATCTTTTCAATTTTAGGGAGTATGAAAAGAGCTTAACTATGGACTCGGAGTGGGTTCCTTTTTCGTAAATTTAGTCCCTCAGGCCCAAAAAAGGGTTAAAATGATACTTGAGAGTACTCTTCTTCCATAGAGTATACCTTTTTTCGTACAGTTGACCGTTTGGACCGAAAAAGGGGTACACTACCACCGGACAGAGTTGACTTCAAATTTCAGTTTAACGAGTGTGAAGGGCCACAAGATCGCTCAGCAATCTTTTCATGTTTAGAGGGTCCAAAAAGGGCTTAAAAGAAAACCCGTGTAAGGAACATTCTTTTGGACCAATTTAACGAGTGTCAAGAAACAAGGTCACTCGAAAATATTTTCATCATTAGGGAGTTTGAAAAGGGCTTAAAGAAGACTCCATGGGGTCTACAACTCATGTATGAAACTAGTTTAGGTAGAGCTTGCTGCTAGTCTCAGACCAAGAGTCTCTCCGATAATCAACTTGGTAAGTCTCCCAAAAGGGAAGAAAACACAAACCACAGTGTAAGTCCTCCTGCGGGATAGAAACTGTAGTCATGGCTTCAAAGATAGCCTCATCTTAAGGCAATTCAAAATACAAGAAATCACGCAAACGAGGGTCGACAGTCCCAAAGGGTGAAGTAAACTGACCATACTCCATATGATGATGGAGGTTCTGACCAGGACTGGTAGAGTCTATCAGTGAATAATAATGATCATGAGGGCTTGAGTATCTACTAACAACGAGATCAGACTCAGAAGGATACTCAAGCCTACTTGGAACAGGAGGGGGAAACAAGGGCTCCCATGCCCCTATTGGATAAACCAATGGATCAATTGTTGAGACTAAGTCTCGAGAGGGAACACATGATTGCATAGGTTCCTGCTCATAAGCAATTCAACATCAAGGATAAGATGCCACATAATTAACCCGTGGCGGGGTAGAGTCTACACGAACGGGAGGAACATATAAAGGGGTAGTCTAAAATAATGTCGTATTAGGATGGTGATTATTAGATGCCAGCTGGTCGATAGTGACAATGCTTCCATTATGAGGGAAATGCATCACCCGGAAGAGCATAGACACCACAACATTCATAGCATATACATAATCAGGCCCGAGAAGCATATTGAATTCTAACGGGCCTTGTACAACTATAACATCGACATGAATAGTCTTCCCACCTAACGAGATAGGAAACTAAGGAAGAACCCCCAAATATCCACTACGACGTCTGTCAAAAGCCAACAGTTCATGCGAAGAAGACACAAGCTCAAGAGATCCCAAGACTTTCCAAACCGAGGAGGATAAAATACTTACAGAGGCTCCTTCATCCACAATACATCGATAAATGTTTGTTGAATTAACTTCAACCCTTATTTGAAAAGGTGTGGCAGAATGAAGATGAGGCTCAACAAGGTCATTCCAATCAAAGGAAACCATCCTAGGGCTTGGAGGGGGTGTGCTTGAAATGAGTGGAATGCCCCCTTGTTCTGAAAGTACTGAACCAGAAATGCTAAAAACGTAGTTGGTAGAAACGTCACTCCCAAAAGAAGAGTGGGATCATCCGATGATTGCATCGGCATGACCACTTTCTCAACCAATAGTTGAATAGGCTATGAGACTACATGGTCTAAAGGTACCTAACTCCACAGAAGAGGAGTGGGATCAGCCGATCACTGCATCGGCATGACCACTTTCGCAACCAATGGTTGAATATGATATGAGACTACATGGTCTAAAGGTACCTCACCCTCCAGAAAAAGAGTGGGATCAGCCGATGACTTCATCGGCATGACCACTTTCACAACCAATGGTTGAATAGGCTATGAGACTACATGGTCTAAAGGTACCTCACCCCCCAGAAGAGGAGTGGGATCAACCGATAACTGCATTGGCATGACCACTTTCGCAACCAATGGCTGAATAGGCTGCGAGATTACATGGTCTAAAGGTACCTCACCCCCCAGAAGAGGAGTGGGAACAATTGATGACTACATCTGGATGACCACTTTTGCAACCAATGGCTGAATACGCTGCGAGACTACATAGTCTAAAGGTACCTCACCCCCTAGAAGAGGAGTGGCATCAGCAGATGACTGCATCAGCATGACCACTTTTGCAACCAATGGCTGAATAGGTTGTGAGACTACATGGTCTAAAGGTACCTCACCCCCCAGAAGAGGAGTGGGACCAGTCGATAACTGCATCGGCATGACCACTTTCACAACCAATGGCTGAATAGGCTGCGAGACTACATGGTCTAAAGGTACCTCACCCCCTAGAAGAGGAGTGGGATCATCTGATGACTGCATCAGCATGACCACTTTCACAACCAATGGCTGAATAGGCTGAGAGGAAACCTCAGAAGACTCAGAAACAGAATATCTTTCAGATAGGGACCACAATCTTTGTACCTCTGGAATGCCAGGGCACAAATGAGTAAGGTGATCTCCCTTACAAAGCTTATAAGGGAACTTAGGCTTATGTCCTATCCGTCTAGATTTATCAACAGAATTAATGCCCCCAGCATGACTAGCAGTGGTTGGTTGCACATCTCCAATATGACTTGCAGAGGTTAGTGATGGGTCGATAACATGACTTGCAGAGGCTACAGACCTATTACCAGTATGACTAGCAGGGACTGGACCTTTTCCCCCAGCATGACTTGCAAAGGGTGCATGATTTCACCCAACATGAAATGCAGAGGTTGGGTGATGGTCTTCAACGTGACTTGCAGAGGTTGTTGACCTATCTCCAACATGACTCTCAGAGGTTGGTGATTTCTTCTTCCTATTCTTCCTCTTTCTATTTCGTTTAAAATTTTGGTTACTAGTAACTGTACTTTCACCAGAGGTGGGAGAAGGAGGAGGAGAAGAATTTGCTGATGAAGAAACATGAACAGGTTTCCCATGACATAAAGTTCTTAACTGAGAAGCATTAAGAGAATTTGGGACATTTGGAATGGTACCCAACCAAACCGGTAATCCCACATTCAACCCAGGAATGTACAAAGTGGCCATCAAAGGGACACCAACGTTTCTGAAGAAAGGAAAAGTAAAAGAATCCCCTTGCGAAGGGGTTCCCTTGTTGGTATCATCAGTAACCATAGCCATGAATATAGTATGCATAGGTTCTTCCCTTGCGGGATTGTTCAAATTCGTAAAAGTCTCACACTGGCTCTAGCGAACCAGTGGTATCAAAACAATGCCTATAAAGAGGCGGCTCCACGTTTCTAAGAGGAAGACCAAAAATCCCTTATGATCGACAGAGTGGGTGATCTACCACCCTAGGTCAGAGACCCAAAGAAATGACTGATTAACTCACTATGGAAAACTAGGAAGCACAAAGCACACACTAGAAAAAATCCTAAAGGAAAATCAAGCAAATGACTAACTAGTTGGAAGAACAGTTACACCAACCAACACTAGAGAAACTTATCGGTGCAAGTGTAACTTTATCACGGAAGCACCCTACGGGTATACTCTGCAAAGCGTGGCCCGATGTCTGTCCTATGTGCCGTGGTATACCCCCGCAACCACTTGTGTATGTCTCTAAAAAAGATAGGCAACTAGGTTGCCAGCGCGTGAATAGTCACCAAGCGAGTACAGTCGAAAGTCGGGTAGACCACAATGAGCAGGGTATCCAGCCTGAAACGTGTCAAGGGTATCGAAGGCAAGTGGTATGGAAGACAACTGAGGACCTCGAATGGATTCGAGACACATGAAGCTCCATGGCAAATGGAATCGACAGAATCCCAAGACAAGCCCTCTATATGTGTTCTCCACTACAATTGGTCCAGCTTTGGAGGGGTTATCTCCGCTACCTTTCTACACACAACCTCATGTTTAGACCCTATGTTAGAGGGGGGTCCCAGATAACTTTCACGATACTGGACTTTGACACTACCTATCATAGACTCTGATGTATGTTTTGCAGCCTTGAAGAGTTTCCTCTCCAACCTAAATCAAGGCTCTAGCATAGACTAGTTGATGAACCCTATAAGACCTAAAGTCTAGTTGATTTTAATTAGCATTATTTTTACTGGCTTGATTTACTCAAAAGGGTACGGTAGTGCAACTGATGGTGTTAAGACTCTTGCGAAAAAATGATGAAAATTACATGAACACCGACAAAGAATGAATATAATTTATTTATTTTTGAAATGCTTTTTAAAATTAGAAGAAAACACAACACTGTGCTAATTTCTTCTTCTTTTCCAAATAAAAATGCAAAGGAAATGCCAGGAAAGAAAGAGATCTAACAAACTAAGTTTTTTTTTTATATATTTTCTTCCAATCAAAGCAGAAATAACAAAAGATTCTAAAAGAAACTAATGAATGCAACTCATTTTCCTTAAAATTTCAAGCTAAAAATAAGTTAAAAATCTAGGAAACACAAGAAATGTTCTAAATGAAAAAGCAAGCTATAATAGAGTCCAAACCTAGGCTAAGTTGCTATGACAGAGACCAAGAACCCTGAGAGATATAACTCTTCACAAAGAAAAGGATGACTGCCTCTCCTTAAACAAAAAATTTCTCAACAGGTACGCTGCTAACAGTTCCACAACCAACGTGTGCACGTGAGCTATGTAAGGTTAGAGCGTGTGTACATGCATGTAAACCATATGCATGCCGCATGTACCTCTGCAACTCTTCAAAAATGAAAAGACAAGCAATCAAGCACTGGCAGAGACTACTGGTATTGAGAACCAGAATCTCTTGAAGACTCAGAAACTTACTTTGACATAAAAAGAAAACAATTGAAAGAAAAATTCATAGAACAAACCAATCCGAGTTGAAACCTAAGCTATAGACTGCAAAACAACCAAGACTAGAAAGAGTTCCAGAAAACCCCTGAGAAGGAATAATTCTGACAGGGAAGAGGATGACTGCCTCTTTAAAAGAATTTTTTTGGAATCTTACATGCGACTGTCACTTCCTCAGCTAGCGTCTACACGCGGGCTGTGAGAATGCATGGCGCAGGTACACACATTCAAACCTTATACAGGCCGCATGTACCTTTGTGGGTCTTGAAAAAAAATTGCAGTCCAACAAAGAAACAAAGATGACTGGTATGGAAGACTAGAATCTCTATTAGCTCAGACTTTGCATAAACTTAAAAAACAGGAAATGAAACTAGTTCTTAAAAATACCCAAAAATATTCTCGAAAAACCTAGAGACTTCCCCAGTATGGAAACTGGAGATTCTGGGTTCGATCCCCAATGAGTCACTAATTCTATTGTGGTGGGAAATCCCCCTATGGACTATCATTTAGGGTTATATTATGCATGCAGATAAGACCGAAATAATCCTACTTTCTACCGTCGTCCCAGACCTAATCCCCATTTCTTTTAAGCAAATACATGGTTAGACGAACATACCTTGTTTCAGGCATTCGATGTCGATCCTTCTTCATGCTTGATCACTTGTTAGCAGCTCTCCTCCCAAGGCTAACCTGCATACAAAACAAGCAACAAAATATACATGCATTTTACCTACAGATTAATGGGTTAAAGATTCAAACATATATTCCATAAACTATGAAGAACTCATATAGTGGGATGGGAAAAGCATTTCTTTATTAATTTTAATGAATCAACTTACAACGTCAAGATCGGCCACCGCTCCATAAGCCTGATCCTAGGATCCTCTTCAAATTTCCTCCATCTTCTTTGCTCTGTATCTCTCTTTGCACAAGAATGGCTAAAGGGTTGGGACAATGGGAATGTGCAATTGGGTAGATTTTATTTGCTATTATTCTCCTCTCTCAAATGGGACTCCTACCCCTTCTTTTACAGGCTAGAAGGAGCTAGGTATTTGGTCGAACCCTCCACCATGCATGGCCGGGAGTTTCAGTTAACTCACCCAAAGCTGTGTGTTTCATCAACAACTTTCCTTTTTTCATGCATTTGTAGGTACATGCGGGCTATTTTAGGTCAGCTAGCGTGTACACGTGTGCAGTAATGGAGTAGGGCACGTGGGCCCTTATAGAAGAGGTTTTTTAAAGAGTTGTTCAACATTGTTTTGGCAAAGAAGGAATCTGAGATGGCCTGATGCTAGGTAACCATGTCTGGTGCAAATTAGGGTTATAACACCTGCATAGGTTGCAACTTCTGTGTGACTTCCATCACATTACCCTGGAGGGAAGTGATATGTTGTTGTACTTCGTGCTGCTCCTGGGATCTCTTCACTCTTTCCACTACAGTGAGTAGATTCATCTGCACCTGCATGGAAAATGCTTGTTTTTGTACCTCGTGTAACTGTGCTTCCAAATTTCTTAGCTCTGGATCCTCGACGAGGTGTTCATATGTTTGTGCGCTTCTATCACTCAATTCTTTGCATTCTGAGGTGAGGGTTATTATCCTTATTATTTTGTTATTAGTGGTATCCTCCCTCTGGTCACGCACCTCTTGTGGAGTGCTCAGTACTACTTGGGCCTCCAATTTTGTTATTCTAGCCTGAAGCTACTGGAGGGTCTCAATGAGCTTCACTACTTGAAATTCAACCAACTCATGTTCCTCTTTTGCCAGTCCTAGCACATAGTGACATGATTTACTCACTAGCTCTTTGACCGTGACTCGCTCTGTGAGAAACTGCTTCTTTTCTCTCTGTAGCTAGGATTTTTCCTCTTGGATCATCACCTGAAACTCTTTTCTCTCGCTTTCGTAGGCGGTTACACAGTACCATGCTACTCATAATTGTTCTAAGGCTTCATATTTCTCTTGTTTCAAGGCTTTTGTATCCTTCTCCTTCTCTTCCTAGACTTTATGAAGTTGAGCTTTTGTCACATCTACAAGTCTTCTCAAGTGGGTTGGTTCATCCCCCAATTTTGCAATATGTGACAAGGAGGGCGCAGTAGGTACTGCGTGGACCAAACGAATAGCTTGTTGTACTTCCTTTAATTCCTTCTTGATCCTTCCATATATCTCTTCCTGCTTCACTCCATATCTCTACAAGATATCCTCGAAAGCGTCCTCCATAGCTCTATGGACCAAACTGATATCGTCCTTTGTCAGTGTAGCCTCTAGCTAGGGCTTATTAGCGCACACATTCTTCCTTGCTGAAGGTTTCTTTGGAGAAACCTTCCTCTTCTGCGTGTTACTATCCCCATAGGGGGATCCTCAAGTGGAGGGGTGGTAACTTCACCTCCTCCTTTCTCTTATTCTCCCCCATCTCCTCCTCCCTGTCCATTTTCTTTGTCTTTTCCTCCTCCTCTGGGTGAGTCAAACCTGTTATCTTTAGAAGTGTTGTCCTCTTCATCACTTATATCCTGGACTTCCTCCTTCTTTTTCTTCCTCTTCATCCCACTGGATTGTCCAACATGCTCAACCCAGGTGACCATGGGGCTTCCTATGGTGTCAATGTCAAAGAGTTCTACATCAACAACATGTACAAGGAACTCCTCTAGCCACTCCTTTGTAATCTACTCCATGGCTTCATCTGTTAGCTTATAGTACGACTGTAACTCTTCCTGGTTCTCATCTCTATGCGTAATGATGTATATGAAAGGTAGATCTACGCGGAACTTCACAAAATCTTGGTAATGATGCAGGGTGTGTGGTGTCATCCACGGGAATGATTCTATGGTGATCTTTAATTGCTGATAGTATGCATGAAACATGGCATTGGACTGCCACTTATTCATCATGTTGTTGGTGTACCACAAGGTTGAAAATCGAGCAGCCAACGGCTCCAAGGGTTCAATCTCTGGGAAGATGGCTCCTTCAAGCATTTTCCAGGTGATAAATGTGATCAAAATGATCAGACATCTGTAATGGAATTCATATCCCAAATCTTGGGATTCGCAACAATATTTCTCTAGTTCATTGACAAGGTAACTCGCCCAGTTCATCTACATGCCCTCCAAACATTTTCCTGCGAGGTCCACCACGAACCCGGTGACCTGTGTGGGGCAGGTCTTTCTTACGAGATTTCCAACTATGAGTTGGAAAGTGAGGCGCACTACGCCATCCTGTATAGAGGCTACCTTGTAACATTGCTTTCATTTTTCAACTTCTCCATAAGCTTCCTTGATGCACTATGTCAGGGAGCGGTCTGAGGCCTTCCCTGGATAAAACTGCTAAGGATCAGGTCCCTTCATGCTTAATCCTATTACCTAGTGGATCAACGATGAATATGCGGTAACCCTTCAATTGAGCCACAATTATTCACCATGAGAGTTTAACGCAAGCATTAACCTTCTGGTGGTGACCAAAATGGGGAATATTCTTCACATTTAGCATGGTGGACTGCACCAATCCCTTAATTCATGGCTGGGAGAGGAGGTGAGGTTTATTCCCAGATGACTTTGTCAAGTAGCAGTGGGGTGATAGGATAGCATAGTTTTTCCTGTCTCCTAAATTGAAGTCGTTGTTCTTTAGTAGCAGGATTTGTCCTAGCTGACTCATGACTACGCGTATTCCTTTCAGAATGTACGCGGTGAATACGGTGTACTCAAAATCTTATGGGATGCTATCACGGTTAATGACACCAGCCAAAGGTGGAATGTAGTCAGGTAGGATCGATGGGATCTGCTTCACATTAGCCAGATCGTCACGGTGCTTACTTTGTTGCTCAGTCATGGGGTTAACACGACCAGAATGATGTCTAGTCGAAGGGGAAGCTTGCAATCCCCTAGTCGATGCTGCCTGACACCTTCTGATAACAGTATTTTGGACATTAGATTCTTAAGGACTTCCTCAAAAAAATTATCTAAGTCACTAGGTTCTCCTGACATTCTCACTTTTATACAGACATGTCGGGGTAGGCAAACGGGTAAGCAGGGTAGACAAACAAACAATAGGTCTAGTTTCTGATAACACAGATCGACACACAATCAATTCTCATCTTGGCTCATTTAATCATCAGTAGAAAAAAGTGGTCCCAACACAATGATCGACAATTTAAATAAGAGGGGCCTCGTAACAAATTCTTCCAACGGTCAAGAATGCTTCCATCAATGTGAATATGTCTATTATGGCATGGTATCAACATCCAAAAGTGGTCCATCAGCCCATAAATGTGTTTTATATCCATTTCGAAGCGACGTTCTAATGGTAAGGTTTCCTCCAATGACCATATAACTTCGCCAGGGCGAATTCCCATTCTGTGTGTTCCTCCTATTTCGGCGAGGTTCAAATCTTGCAAACCTACCTCTTGCGAGGTTCCAGTCTGCAAATTCTTCCATCTATTCTCTGTAGCTTCTTGTAGCTTTTCCAACTTGGCTTTCTTTTTATTGAGATTGCTTTCCTTATTTCTTTTTATCTAAGTCTCTCTAACTATTTATTGAATCCTCTTTCCATTTGTATTCTTATCTTCCCTTAGTATAGTGACTTTGCATTGTTGATGTTCCCTCAAAGAGTTTGAAGCTAATATCATTTCTCTTAATACTTCCTAGGTGGGTATTCTTCTTTCTTGCATAGGTAGGTCCCTCAAGCCTTCCTACATTCTTTCAACCTTGACAACTAATTCTCTTTCCTTCCGCCCCTCCTGCATTGTTACTTTGTTCTATTGCTTCGACTTATCCTCTTGTTCTTCTATTAGTCAATCTATTTTTCTAGCTATGAAATCCCTTAGTTCTTGATCTTTCTTTTCTGTGGCCTCTTTCTCTTCTTTCCTTCTGATTTTATCTTTTTCAATCCAAGTCTTACCTAGAAAAAGTGGGAAAGGGGTGTTATTCTCAACAAAATTAATCCCATGGGCCGACATCCCATAACCTATTACAAAAACCCTAGAGATCCCCTTACTAGGTCCACATGTCCTGCAAAAATGGGTGAGATCTGTGATCTCAACTCCACCTAGGCACTCCATCTTCGACCAATCTGTCAAAGTCCAAAAGTGTTCCAAATATGACCAAGGTTTCCTCAATACTTTAACGCAGACAAGATCTTTCACTAGCGCCCCGCAGGGTCTCTTCACCTGACCTCCTGCGCCTCAGGATCGTTCAAATCCCACCTTCTGCTGAGCCAAAGCGGCTCTTTAGATTCCCTCCAGGAATCACTGTGCAAAAACCCGATCCACAGTGTT
>SNQJ01S0091763.1:0-32528 GCA_010110895.2 Picea sitchensis | reverse complement strand
GGGTCAAATCATCTTGGGGGCCGGTCTGTGGGCGGTCAGGAGGTCGACTTATGCAATTAATGCGTCGTATTAACAAATGTGCGGGTTTTTGTGTTGACAGTCGCGCGTCGTGCGCGCATGCGCTAGTAACACGGTTTTTACCCACGCATGTGCGCGTGCATCAAGCTGCTGTAAAGCGTCCTTCAATTTTTTGTTACTTTGTATAGTTTTTTGCCCTTCTGGAGTGCTGTGAAACTAATTCAGTGCCATGAGTGACTTTATTGTTGTTTTGATGATGTGGAGTTCTTTTCGCCATGTGCAGACGAAATTTCAGTGATAACACACGGGTCCTTTGACTTCCCTTCATGGCCTTCAACACTTGACCGTGGTTATTCCCGACTCTGTATCGGGGTTCGAGGTTTCGTGGTTCTCGTTGTCGAGAAATCCTTACCTCTCTAATCCCCAATTTGTGATGAGCTCCTTCTCTACGAGCTAGCCCCTACCGGCTATACCTTGGTCCATATGACCTGTCTCCGTGTGACCACAGTCAAACCCTCCATCGGAGTTTCGATGTTTACGATGACACAAGGTTTATGTCCATGAGACTCACAATTCTCCGATCCCCGATGGATCCTTTCATGCGCTAACCCTCCTGAGCTTATCTCCCGCTCACATGGCCAACTCCCATGACCACTACCTTACCCAGTCAGGGTTACGGGGTTTAATATGTTGAAATGATTTTGTTCACAGAAATCGTGATATCCTGATCCCCGACTTCCTCTGTATCGTTGACATCTGGCCTCCACTACGCCTCTATCCTCCTTCACTGCTGTGCTGACAGTTGTTCTCCACTGATCGGGGTTTCGCGGATCCTGATTTTGAAATGCACTGATCCCTTGTCACCGGGATCCCCAATATCCCGATTGACTCCAAACACCGATGGCTTGACTTCCCTGTCGGCTCTCCTTGACGGTGCTCGATTGCTGCCACGCGTCCCTCCAACGGACGATCCTGATCTCGTCGATATTTTGGGACTTCCGATGCCCTGATTCCCTCGACCTTGAGAACTACGATTCTCCGAAGCGCCAAAATGTCGATGGCACTTGATCTCTGACACCTGTCCCTCTGAACAGATGGTTCTGATCCTGTCGGGTTTTGCGACTTGTGATGTCATGATTCTCTTGCCCTTGAGAACTTCGATTCCCTGATGGCCAATATCCTGACTCTCGCGCGATCTCTTCCACGTGTCCCTTCTACCTTGGATGGCTCAGATTAACTCTCGGGATTTCGAGACTTTTGAAGTCCCGGTTCTCATGAACTCGAGAACTCTGATTTCCCGATGGCTCTTATCTTCCTCGCAGCTTCTGCAGATCTGACGGTTCTCGCGATCCTGCACCATATCCAACAGCTCAGACCACTTCTTCATCTGCAYGACTGATCCTGTGCTTAATCTTTGCGTGCCTTCTCCCGATCCAATGGTTGACGAGATTTCTCTAAGAGATCCGACGGTTGTCGCTCTCCTCTTCTGCGCGCTTCTTCTGACRCTCCTTCTGGATGGGTAACTCAACGGTCCAGATATTCTCTCTGGTCAATCTAACGACGGCTGCTGCTCCTCCTGAGCTTCCACAGTTTCTTCCTAGACTTGGGAGAACTTAGATTTTCCAAGGCCTCTGCCTTCTCTTCTTTCCTCTGCAAACTCCTCAACCTTGAGTCTCGCTATGCGTATAAAAACRCTAACTCCTCCAAAGTTCTTACTCTCGAATCCTCGAAGTATTTCAACGTCTGCGCTCCTGCAGAGTCTTTACGCACCTACAGTGTTGTCCCTCCTAAGCTTCCTACGAACACTCAGACCCCTAAAGGGATTTTCTCTTTCTCCTCCCACAGATGGAGAATGAAATGGATGCCTTCCGGGCTATCCTTCTGCTCAAGCAAACTCTGGTTGAGTCCTCCTGGGTATTCAGCAACCCAGTGAAAGTTCCCTCAGTGGACCTTTCCTCAACTTCTAGAACTCAAAGAGTTCTTTTCTCCTCTGTTCCTATCTGCACCCTTCCTCGACGCCCTCCTGGCGGAGTTTCTCTTCCACAGAACGTTCAGTAGTTCTGGGTTCCCTTATCCCGTGCCTCTATGCACTCGCTCGATGCCCTTCTGGCAGAGCTCTCAGAATCCTCAGTGATTCTGGTTCCTTCTTCTAACTCTTAGTAGAGTTCTTTTCCAACTACACCACAGCGCATACGCTCAATGCCCACTTGGCAGAGCTCTACAGAACTCCTCAGATATTCTTTCTTCTATCTGAACTCACAATGGAGTTCCTTCAACTGCACCTTGTGCCTGTGCTCAATTCCCACTTGGCAGAGCCCTTACAGAACTCCTAAGAGATTCTGTCTGCAACTGTGTCTTCACTACATAGCCTTGCCTCCTGAGGTGTTCAACAACCTCACAGGTCTTCTTCCTGAGTCGATGACTTCAGCTTCATGTGCCTCAGCACGTCTTTGTCTAAACCCCGCAGTGTTCAGAAGTGCAACCTCTGTGCACGGCTCTCAGAACCCTCAACGTTCTGTCACACCCTCCTGGTGTGAAGCCTCAAAGACTTTCAACCCTGAAATCAAACACAAATCTCTGCAAACATATAACCACAACATACATTTACAGAATAAAAGGAACACTCACAGACATCCATACAATACAGAACTCATGCAAGAAAAACTGTTGTTTTTTATTAAAAATGGCGAAAATGCATGTATCTTTACAATGGTGTTCCTAAGCTCTCTCAGCTCTACAACTCAACCATTACTACTCAAAATGAGATATGTCATCTCTTTTACCTAAGGGGCTCTTTGAGCTTCCCTCCAGGTTCACCTACTCTAATAAATTATAATCAATGGCTGTCTAGTCCAACATCTGGATCTAGATCTCAGCCGATCTTGGCATTAAAGTCGATCCTCTCTAATGCCTACTCAAAGGCATGGATTTCCTGGCTCAACAGCCTAAGCATATTAAATTACATTCATTTCAAATTCAAATGAGGCTACGCCTCCCTTTTAGCATATGAATGCATGCACGCTGACGTGGCTGGTTGGCTGGTTGGCTGTGTGGAGAGATGCTCCTGCATCATACTCCACAGTTGAAAAAATCATGAGCTCCTGCTAATGAGCTTCCCCTCTGAGCTGTTGGAAATCCTCCTGGATCCCAAATAAGTATTTGGAGCTTTCCATCTGCTCCATTCTGCTGCTGCTACTTCTGCGTTGCTACTGATGCTACTGCTTGTCTTCTGCTCAACCTCTCCTTGCTGGCAGTCTTTGTTGATCCCAGCATCAGCCTTCTAATCTCCTCTATTACTGCGTCCAGCTGCTCAAATGGATGGTTCTGCTCATGCAGTCTCCTCAGCTGCAAAAAATTTTGGACATTGGGCAGATCATCCTGATCTCCCATGTCTTCCTCATCCAATTCCAACTTCACCTGTTGGATGTGCATGCCCTGCACTTTTATCCTCTCCTCCAGGGCTTCAAATTGATCCCACAGATCAGCAAAGAAAATGTTGTCTGCCTCTTCTTCCTCTGCTTCTGCAACCTCCCATGTTGCAGCCCTTTCAGCCTCTACGTTGAATGCATTGATCCATTCCTCAGAATGCTCGTCTTCCTCATCGGCTTCTTTGGCTGTCAGCTCCAATGCTACAGCTCTTTCATCTTCCTGGATAAAAGTAATGATCCATTCCTCAAAATTCTCATCTTCTTCATCTACTTGGGCAACTTCCAAAGTTTTCTCCAATTCCTCCTCTTTCCTGACAGTCGTTGTCAGTTCTAATTTCCTTTTGTCAGTCACAGCTGACTGTTCCCCTGTTGTTGTTGTATCATCTGCAACGGAATTTTCTGCCTCCTCATGGGAAGATAGTAGGAATATTTCAATTCCCCCAATCATCAGAAGATCTCCCATATCTTCCACCTCTGTCAGTTGCATCTGCTGATTTGATTCTGAGCTCTCCTGCTTTGTCAGCTCCTCTGGCTGATTCCAACTCACTTCTGAGTTTATGAGACCTTCAGATAGTCTCATCTGCTCATCCCTGCCCACTTGGCAATATGGGATGCTTCCGTTGCTTCCCTGGCAGACCATGAGATCAATCGATCCCATCTTCATCAGCACTCCTTGCTGAATTGAACTCTTTATGAGACCTTTAGATGGTCCCAAATTTTCATCTCTGCCCACCTAGTAGTTTAAGATGATTCCACTACCCTCCTAGCAGTCTTCGAGATCCCTCAGCGATCTCTCATCATTCTCCTCACCGAGAATGTCTCTAATCTCTGGTTCACATATGTAAACCATTTCTTCCTCCTCGGTGGCCTTGAGGTTTTCAACATACCTCAGCCATTTCCTTAACAACCTCTGTTGTCCTTTGACCATCATCTCCCTGACTGGCTATTTCACCTTTGGCGTCTTCATGGGCCACTCATATACCCATCTCATCTTTTTACCCTGCCGCATATTCATTTCGAGCTCCTCCATTTCTCACTTTATGTCAGCGAGCTCTTTATCCATTTCTGTTGCGCTCATCAGCTCTGGCTTCTTCCGTTCAGCATTCTTATGGCCTTCGGTAGCCATCTGGCTGTGTCTATTTTCCTTCCTGGCAAATCTGCTGTCACTCTGCATCCTAAGCGTGTCCAGCTTCATCTTACAGTCTTGTTGACTGTCTCCTCGACTGCTGTCTACCTACAAACAATCGTCACAGAGCCCTCAGCACTCTGTCTTCCTCTGCCTCCTCTTTTCTCCCCTTGCCTGAAATATACAAACAAGAACAAGCTCTGATACCACCTGACGCAGACGAGATCCTTCACTAGCACCCCGCAAGGTCTCTTCACCTGACCTCCTGCTCCTCAGGATCGTTCAAATCCCACCTTCTGCTAAGCCGAAGCGGCTCTTTAGATTCCCTCCGGGAATCACTGTGCAAAAACCCGATCCATAGGTCCTTTGACTTCCCTTCACGGCCTTCAACACTTGAACGCGGTTATTCCCGACTCTGTATCGAGGTTCGGGGTTTCGTGGTTCTCGCTATCGAGAACTCCTTACCTCTCCAATCCCCGATTTGCGATGAGCTCCTTCTCTATGAGCTAGCCCCTATCGGCTATACCTTGGTCCATATGACATGTCTCCGTGTGACCACAGTCAAACCCTCCATCGGATTTTCAGCGTTTACGATGACACAAGGTTTATGTCCACGGGACTCGCGATTCTCCAATCCCCGATGGCTCCTTTCATACACTAGCCCTCCTGAGCTTAGCTCCCGTTCACATGGCCAACTCCCGTGACCACTTCCTTACCCAGTCGGGGTTACGGGGTTTGATATGTTGAAATGATTTTGTTCACGGGAACTGCGATATGCCGATCCCTGACTTCCTCTGTATCGTTGACAGCTGGCCTCCACTACACCTCTGTCCTCCTTCACTGTTGTGCTAACAGTTGTTCCCCACTGATCAGGGTTTCGCGGATCGTGATTTCGAAATGCACTGATCCCTTGTCACCGGGATCCCCGATATCCCGATTGACTCCAAACACCGATGGGTTGAATTCCCTGTTGGCTCTCCTTGATGGTGCTCGATCGCTGCCACGCATCCCTCCAATGGACGATCCTGATCTCGTCGGGATTTAGGGACTTCTGATGCCCCGGTTCCCTCAACCTTGACAACTCCAATTCTCCGATGCGCCAAAATGTCGATGGCGCTTGATCTCTGACACATGTCCCTCTGAACGGACGGTTCTGATCCTGTCGGGTTTCACGACTTGTGATGTCACGATTCTCTTTCCCTCGAGAACTCCGATTCCCCGATGGCCAATATCCCGACTCTCGCACGATCTCCGCCATGTGTCCCTTCTACCTTGGACGGCTCAGATTAACTCTCGGGATTTTGAGACTTTCGAAGTCCCGGTTCTCATGACCTCGAGAACTCTGATTTCCCGATGGCTCTTATCTTCCTCGCAGCTTCTGCAGATCCGACGGCTGTCACGATCCTCCACCAGATCCAACGGCTCAGACCACTTCTTCATCTGCACGCCTGCTCCTGCATTTAATCTCTGTGCACCTTCTCTAGATCCAACGGTTGATGGGATTTCTCTAAGAGATCTGACGACTGTCGCTCTCCTCTTCTGCGCACTTATTCTGACGCTCCTTCTGGACGGGTAACTCAACGGTCCAGATCTTCTCTCTGGCCGATCTAATGACAGCTGCTGCTCCTCCTGAGCTTCCACGGTTTCTTCCCAGACTTGGGAGAACTTAGATTTTCCAAGGCCTCTGCCTTCTCTTCTTTCCTCTGTGAACTCCTCAACCTTGAGTCTCTCTATGCGTATAAAAACACTGACTCCTCCAAAGTTCTTACTCTCGAATCCTCGAAGTATTTCGACGTCTGTGCTCCTGCAGAGTCTTTGCGCACCTACAGTTCTGTCTCTCCTAAGCTTCCTATGAACACTCAGACCCCTTGAGGGATTTTCTCTTTCTCCTCCCACAGATGGAGAATGAAATGGATGCCTTCCGGGCTATCCTTCTACTCAAGAAACCTCTGGTTTAGTCCTCCTGGGTATTCATCAACCCAGTGAAAGTTCCCTCAGTGGACCTTTCCTCAACTTCTAGAACTCAAAGAGTTCTTTTCTCCTCTGTGCCTGTAATGTCCCCAAGGCTGAGCCCCGTTATAGATCATGATATATGAAATGAATTGTAAACATGTTCTATAGGCTGGTGAGCCAAGTTTTGTATAAGCTGTAGGCTTATGAGTTTTGTTAGGCCAAAGCTGTAGGGTGGCTTGTTATGAGTCTTGTTAGCCAGGGAGCCTAAGTGTTGAAGGCCAGGAGCCTGGTTGGATGTACTTGTATGTATGCAGATCAATTAATAAAATATAAACACTGGCCAGTGCAGACCGACCACGATGAATGAGTGAAGGGGACTGAGCGTCCACAGAGTGGGCGAACAGGCTTGGAAGGTGGGAAAGGGGTCAGAGTTGAGCTCAGGGGCTGCTTCCTCTAGGGGGTTTAGGCTTGGAATAATATTTTAATATTATTTCCAAAAAGAGCTATGTGCATATTATTTATCCTAAGTCCTTTTAGAAGGACACGTGATTTCCAAGTGGTGGGAGGAAGGCGATGGATGGAACGCGATGCGCTCCTGTGGTGACAAGTGTCGACCTTGGTGCATGCAAATAAAAATGTAAGGCAGCCGCGGAAGGGTTCGTGATCCATCCCGACCCATCGGATTGAGCGAGCCGTGGAGGCTGCTTTGCGTAGAGACCTCAAGGTAATCCCGGATACAAAGAGAAAAAGCCCTGCAAGGTCCTCAAGAATCCATGAACACCCTATCCATCGAGCGTGGAGTCTGTGTTGGTCCCTGAGAAATCCCGTGTCTCTGAGAAAGCCCGTGAGCGCCTCCTTGAATGAGAAGCCCGTGGCCGAATTGGAGGGAAGTGTCTGTTATTCGTGAAGTCGAGCTAGCTCCTGCAAGGGTGGTCCCTCGCTCCGGTGAAACATCACAGGAGATCATCTATTGATTGCCTAACCTAATTGGGAAACTCCGTGGTTCTGTGTTTCCGTGGATGGGCTGGGGATCAAGGGGTACTGGATCAAGGAGGCTTGTTGGGTTCGCGGAGCCACTCTCCGTGAAGAAGTGAGGGACAAGAGGGACTCCCCGGAAGGCACCCTCAGAAGCGCTATAGAGCCCTGGAATTCCAACCGGCCTGCCTGTAACTCCAAGGTAAGGGAGACCACCAAGGGACTGGCTCCTGGGTGATGTGAGAAGGTGCACTCTCCTCGCGGGAATGCATGTGGGGAATGAGGTGCAAGGGAGCTGGAGATTCCCCGGGAGAACTTCTTCCTGAATGTGTGTATGTGACATCTTCCCCTGTGAACTCCTACCGAAGCCCAGATTCCTTGCCTTGGGTGGAGCTCGGTCCCAGATCGTGGGTGACCCTCTGTTGAGCTGATGAACAGTGGTCTAAGGCTAGGAGGTTCGGTGGAAGGACTCGTGACTCTGGTTGGTGTGTTTTCATGCCAGACAGCATAAGTAACTGAAGCAGGCGACTACATTCCACATGGACCTGTACTGCTTTTTATCATGTTTTCCGCTATGTAAAAGAGTTGTTGTTGAATGCTATGGAATGATTAATTACAGTCGTACCCATATATTTTACTATGAGTTGTTAAGTGTGTTTAATTCTGGTTAAATGCATTTGTTTCTTTTAAATCCATGTAATGAATGGTAAAGCAAGAGGTTGGGTGAACCTGGGTAGTGAAGGGTACACTACAAATTGGTATCAGAGCAATTGGTACACTACAGTGCCTATCTACACCCTTCCTCGACGCCCTCCTGGTGGAGTTTCTCTTCCATGGAACATTCAGTAGTTCTGGGTTCCCTTATCCTGTGCCTCTATGCACTCGCTCGATGCCCTTCTGGCAGAGCTCTCAGAATCCTCAGTGATTCTGGTTCCTTCTTCTAACTCTTAGCAGAGTTCTTTTCCAACTGCACCGCAGCACATACACTCAATGCCCACTTGGCAGAGCTCTACAGAACTCCTCAGAGATTATGTCTTCTATCTGAACTCACAATGGAGTTCCTTCAACTGCACCTTATTCCTGTGCTCAATGCCCACTTGGCAGAGCCCTTACAGAACTCCTAAGAGATTATGTCTGCAACTATGTCTTCGCTACACAGCCTTGCCTCCTGAGGTGTTCAACAAGCTCACAGGTCTTCTTCCTGAGTTGATGACTTCAGCTTCCTGTGCCTCAGCACGTCCTTGTCTGAACCCCGCAGTGTTCAGAAGTGCAACCTCTGTGCACGGCTCTCAGAACCCTCAGCGTTCTGTCACACCCTCCTGGTGTGAAGCCTCAAAGACTTTCAACCTTGAAATCAAACACAACTCTCTGCAAACATACAACCGCAACATACATTTACAGAATAAAAGGAACACTCACAGACATCCATACAATACAGAACTCATGCAGGAAAAACTGTTGTTTTTTATTAAAAATGGCGAAAATGCCTGTATCTTTACAATGGTGTTTCTGAGCTCTCTCGGCTCTACAACTCAACCATTACTACTCAAAATGATATCTCTCATCTCTTTTACCTAAGGGGCTCTTTGAGCTTCCCTCCAGGTTCACCTACTCTAATAAATTACAATCAATGGTTGTCTAGTCTAGCATCTGGATCTAGATCTCAGCCGATCTTGGCATTAAAGTCGATCCTATCTAACGCCTGCTCAAAGGCACGGATTTCCTGGCTCAACAGCCTAAGCATATTAAATTACATTCATTTCAAATTCAAATGAGGCTACACCTCCCTTTTAGCATATGAATGCATGCACGCTGACGTGGCTGGCTGGCTGGCTGGCTGCGTGGATAGATGCTCCTGCATCAGACTTGATCGAAAGCCAACAGGCCCCCAACACTCACCTGTGACTCGTCCCAAGTCACTTTGGTCTGGTCAATGCTGCTTCAAAGGCCTCGAGCTTAACTCGAGTTGCCTCAACTTGTTGCTTCTCTTGTGCCTCCTGCTCAATGAGTTCCTATATCATTTTCTCTATAATAGGCCCTTCTAGGCGTTGTTCTGTTGCTGCAACCACTTGGTCTAATCGCGAGCCCTGTCTATCAATTTCTTCGAATAACTTGCAGGCTTGATCCTGCATAGGTTGCAACTTCTGCGTGACTTCCACCACCTTACCCTGGAGGGAAGTGATATGTTGTTGTACTTCACGCTGCTCCTGGGATATCTTCATTATTTTCACTGTGATGAGTAGATTCATCTGCGCCTACATGGAAAATGCTTGTTGTTGCGTCTCCTGTAACTGTACTTCCAAATTTCTTAACTCTGAATCCTCGATGAGGCGTTCATATGTCTGTGTGCTTCTATCACTTAGTTCTTTGCATTCTGAGATGAGGGTTATTATCCTTATTATTTTTTTATTAGTGGTCTCCTCCCTCTGGTCACGCACCTCTTGTGGAGTGCTCTGTACTGCTTAGGCCTCCAATTTTGTTATTCTAGCCTGAAGTTGCTGGAGGGTCTCAGCGAGCTTCACTACTTGAGCTTCGACTGACTCATGTTCCTCTTGTGCTAGTCCTAGCACATAGTAACATGATTTACTCACTATCTCTTTGACCGCGGCCCACTCTGTGAGAAACTTCTCCTTTTCTCTTTGTAGTTGGGCTATTTCCTCCTGGATCATCGAAACTCTTTTCTCTCACTTTTGTAGGCGGTTACATAGTACCAAACTACTCATAATTGTTCTAAGGCTTCATATTTCTCTTGTTTCAAGGCTTTTGTATCCTTCTCCTTCTCTTCCTAGACTTTATGAAGTCGAGCTTCTTTTGCATCTACAAGTCTTCTCAAGTGGGTTGGTTCATCCCCCAATTTTGCAATATGTGACAAGGAGGGCGCAGTAGGTACTGCGTGGACCAAACGAATAGCTTGTTGTACTTCCTTCAATTCCTTCTTGATCCTTCCATATATCTCTTTCTTCTTCACTCCATATCTTTGCAAGATATCCTCGGAAGCATCCTCCATAGATCTACGGGCCAAACTGATATTGTCCTTTATGAGCGTAGCCTCTAGTTGGGGCTTATTAGCGCATGTATTCTTCCTTGCTGAAGGTTTATTTGGAGAAAAATTCCTCTTCTGCGGTGTTATTGTCCCCATAGGGGGATCCTCAAGTGGAGGGGTGGTAGCTTCACCTCCTCCTTGCTCTTCTTCTCCACCATCTCCTCCTCCCTGTCCATTTTCTTCATCTTCGCCTCCTCCTTCGGGCGAGTCAGACCTGTTATCTTCAGAAGAGTTGTCCTCTTCATCACTTATATCCTGGACTTCCTCCATTTTCTTCCTCTTCGTCCCACTGGATTGTCCAACATGCTCAACCCGGGTGACCATGGGGCTTCCTATGGTGTCAGTGTCAAAGAGTTATGCATCATCAACATGTACGAGGAACTCCTTTGACCACTCCTTTGTAATCTGCTCCATGTCTTCATCTGTTAACTTATAGTACGACTGTAACTCTTCCTAGTTCTCGTCTCTATGTTCAATGATGTAGATGAAAGGAATATTTGCGTGAAACTTCGCAAAATCTTGGTACTGGTGCAGGGTGCATGGTGTCATCTGCGGGAATGATTCTATGGCAATCTTTAATTGCTGAAAGTATGCATGAAACACGGCATTCGACTGCCACTTATTCATCATGTTGTTGGTGTACCACAAGGTTGAAAACTGAGTGGCCAACGGCTCCTAGGGTTCTATCTCTGGGAAGGTGGCTCCTTAAAGCATTTTCCATGTGACAAATGCGATCAAAATGATCAACCATCTATAATGGAATTCATATCCAAAATCCCGGGCTTTACGATGATATTTCTCTAGTTCATTGATGGGGTAACTCGTCCAATACATCTGCATGCCCTCCAAGCATTTTCCTACGAGGTCCACCACGAACCCAGTGACCTGTGTGGGGCATTTCTTTATTACAAGCTTACTAGCTATGAGTTGGCAAGCAAAGCGCACTATGCCATCATGTATAGAGGCTACCTTGTAACATCACTTTCATTTTTTGACTTCTCCATAAGCTTCCTTGATGCCCTGTGCCAGGGAGCGGTCTGAGGCCTTCCCTGGATAAAAATGCTAAGTGTCAGGTCCCTTCATGCTTAAGCTTGTTACCTGGTGGATCAACATTGAATACACATTAATCCTTTGGTTGAGCCACAATTATCCGCCATGATAGCACAACAAGAGGAGTTTAACGCAAGTGTTAACCTCCTGGTGGTGGCCAAAATGGGGAATATTCATCACATTTAGCACGGTGAACTATGCCAGTCCCTTAATCCATGGCTGGTAGACAAGGTGAGGTTTATTCCTAGATGACTTTGTCAAATAGCGGTGGGGTGCTAGCATAGCATAGTTTTTCCTGTGTCATAAATTGAAGTGGTTGTTCTTTAGTAGCAGGATTTGTCCTAGCTGACTCATGACTACGCGTATTCCTTTCAGAATGTATTCATTGAATACGATGTACTCAAAATCTCATGGGATGTTGTCATAGTTAACGACACCATCCAAAGGTGGAATGTACTCAAGTAGGATCGATGGGATTTGCTTCACATTAGCCAAATCATGACGGTTCTTACTTCGCTGCTTAGTCATGAGGTTAACACGGCCAGAATGATGTCTAGTCGAAGGGGAAGCCTGTAGTCCCCTAGTCAACGATGCCTAAACACCTTCTGATAACAGTGTGTCAACCATTAGATTCTTAAGTACTTCCTCGAAAAACTTCTCTAAGTCACTAGGTTCTCCTGACATTCTCACTTTTAAACAGACAGGTCAGGGTAGGCGAATGGGTAAGCGGGGTAGACAAATGAACAATGAGGTCTAGTTTCTAATAACACATATCTAAACACAATCAATTCTCGTCTTGGCTCATTTAATCATGGGTAGAAAAAAGTGGTCCCAACGCAGCGATCAACAAGTTAAATAAGAGGGGCCTCGTAACAGATTCTTCCAATGGTCAAGAATGCTTCCATCAATGTGAATATGTCTATTATGGTGCGATATCAACATCCAAATGTGGTCCATCAACCCATAAATGTGTTTTCTATCCATTTTGGAGTGTCGTTCTAATGGTAAGGGTGCCTCCAATGGTCATATAACTTCGCCAGGGCGAATTCCCATTCTGCACGATCCTACTCTTTCGGCGAGGTTCAAATCCTGCGAACCTACCTCCTGTGAGGTTCCAGTCTGCAAATTATTCCATCTATTCTATGTAGCTTCTTGTAGCTTTTCCAACTTGGCTTCTTTTTATTGAGATTTCTTTCCTTATTTCTTTTTATCTAAGTCTCTCTAACTATTTATGGAATCCTCTTTCCATTTGTATTATTATCTTCCCTTTGTGTAGTGACTTCGCATTGTTGATGTTCCCTCAAAGGGTATGAAGCTAATATCCTTTCTCTTAATACTTCCTGGGTGGGTATTCTTCTTTCTTGCATAGGTAGGTCCTTCAAGCCTTCCTACATTCTTTCAACCTTGACAACTAATTCTCTTTCCTTTCACCCATCCTGCATTGTTACTTTGTTCTATTGCTTCGACTTATCCTCTTGTTCTTCTATTAGTCCATCTATTTTTCTAGCTATGAAATCCCTTAGTTCTTGATCTTTCTTTTCTGTGGCCTCTTTCTCTTATTTCCTTTTGATTTTATCTTTCTCAATCCAAGTCTTACCTAGAAAAAGTGGGAAAGGGGTGTTATTCTCAACAAACTTAATGACTTCAAATACCTCTTCAGTCGATATTCCATGAATAATAATAGGTACATTAGTAACTCTTCCACATAAGGTTATCATAGTTCCCTAAACAATTCTATCCTTCCCAATGAAGGTACCACAATAGGCTTTTCTAAAATTTCCCAAGTGTCTTATGTCAGAATGTTCACTTGTGTTTCTTCATCCAAGACACAGTCTATGTTGAATTCTTCTATTCTTGTGTTTATGCATTTTTTCACTTTAAGGATCTCTGATAAACTGAAATATTTGTGAACATCCATCGTTTCTTTCAACTGTAATAACGTAGTCTGAGCTTTCTTTGATTCTTTCTCTTTATGATTCTCTAACATGCCCTTAGTCTCTTGACTTCCTTCATAGCTTTCTTGTCTCATGTTCATCCATTCAACTTTAGAAATCATCCTTGGACAATCCTCAACCTCATGACCAACAATCTTACAACAGAGACAAATAGGACCTATGGCAGGGCATTCCTTAGCAGATGTCTTGGTCTTCTGCAATTATAGCACAATGCCAATTCTCTTTTCCTTTTAAATGTTACTCAAACTCTTTTGTACTGCGCACTAGGATCATAGTGTTGGACCTGCATTCTGCAAAAAAAAATTATAGGTTCCTGCATCCACTTATTAGTCCAAAAATTCTTTCTATGCATAGGGATAACATATCTTTCTTCATTTCTATTAAATTTACTCAGATCAAGTCTTTCTTTCAACTACACTCTAGCCTTCAAACTAGGACAAAATCTATTAAAAATACTTAAATTCATGATTTCAAAACAAAAATTTCCACTTATCTTTCTCTTGTCAAAGCACAAAGCTTTACCTCTTTTAATATCTTACCTCTTTTCTTCAGATCATATTTCTTTCTTAGCATGGAGCTTCGCAAGTCAAGTAGAGTATTGTGCACTTCAACAATAGATCTACACACAGCTTCTCTTTTCTTTACTTTAGTGCCTAACAATCACAGTTTCAGATCCTGATAATGGAACCATGCGTTGGCACAGGGGCAGACCCAGGGTTCAACGCTTAACAATGCACCAACAAAACCCCGAATACCAACCCTTTTGGCAACACCTACGAAGCAGGCGAGGTCTCACCTGAGGTAGAAGCAGGAGGGGTTACAAGATGCAGGTGTCTGCAACCAAGCTAGGACACAGATCTATGATATAAAAATTTGGCACAATAGCTTATTAATGCTTAGGATTAACATGCATTAGTTTATTCACCTTATGAACATCGCAGAACATAAATATAGATCTAGCGCAGTAACTAAAAATATTAAGCACTTCAACCACTTATCACTTAGCACTCTGAATCAGGTCTAGCATTCTAACATAAGCAATGCATTTAAGAAACACGTACATATTCATTACACGTCTAATATAATCACTAATAAAAACATAATAGATATAACATTGCACAAAGCAAACCAAAGACATAATATATATGTGGTTCACCCTAGTGTGGGGCTACATCCACAAACTGCTTCTCCTTCTTTATTATGTGCTTGAATTTTACATTCATTCACTCCTGTGCATTAAGCCATAGAGTCAAACTTCACACCAGATAGGAGATCTGCGCACTGAGCACCAAATCCTCCTTCCAAAACTAGGTCAGGGCATAGAGCCAACCCTCTATCAAGCACAAACATTTAACACATATACATTCTATTGCACAAAGCAACTCAAAACTACTTGCACTTAGCTCTCAAGACCACAACTTCAACCATACATTCTTCTTTTATTTATACTTTTACAAACCCTTACAATAGGGCCAAACATGGGAAAATCCCATGGGCTGACATCCCATAACCTGTTACAAAAATCCTAGAGAACCCCTTATTGGGTCCACATATCCTACAAAAATGGGTGATATCCGCGATCTCAACTCCGCCTAGGTGCTCCATCTTTGACCAATGTGTTAAACTCTAAAAGTGGTCCAAATCTGACCAAGGTTTCCTCAAGACTTGGTCGAGGGCCAACACTAAGAAAATACATTTACTGAATTAAACCAAAGCTAGGTTACTTAACGAAACATGCAGCAGAAGCATAAACAAAGAAACCAAATCAAGTACATAAGAACTCTAAGAATTTTTGGTAAACCCATGGAAAAACCCCAGAGGAAAAGCCAGTCCAATGATGCTTTTATTAAGGTCAAATTAGGGCTCCCATAACAAGGTTAATGGCCCACTAAGAGAATTATACACTACAGAAAAACCTGGATACTCTTGTGCTTCTTTACGACCTTCTACCAACATGTTTCCAAATATATCTGTGATTTTCCCTTCTCTAGGCCGTAGATATCCATGACTTTCCCTTCTATGCCTCACAGATGTCCTTGACTATCTCCTCTAAGACACACATATGTATATGGAAATCCCATACGAAAATCTTCATACAACTCTTCTCTTCCTTCTAGTATTTGTCCTATGAAACCCACATGTGGCTACTTCTGTTGTCTCTCCTCCTTAACTTGTATAACCTCTAGATGAAATTCCTTCTCCACCTATCAATATCTTAAATTAGGATCCTTTGTGATCCAACCCTCTCATCAATACTTGGATGAACTCTCTTCACCCAACCAATCAAATATCCTCACTCTAGTGTAAGAAAAATTCCTTCTTTGCTCCTACACTCCTCACACTAGAAAAAGTCATTCTTTTCTATCCTCAACCTTAGTCTCTCACCACATCTCTCACAAGTGTATCTCACACAATTCCCTACCTCGGTCTCTCGAACTCAACCTCTCGTCAATAGTCCCAAACGTGTCGACTCCCTCAACACAATTGTACTCCTCCTTCTTCTAGTGTTACTTTTCTAATCACGAGTTACAATATATTTCTAATCTTCAAAGAGATCTACGGTTGAGATTACTTCTAACACCCACTTAATATTTTGATTGCATGATGCATGCTAAGCATGTCCTTAAATAACTCAATTCACTAATAAGTACAATTTAACTTTAATTAATTCCTTCTAACTAAAGTAAACTCAAGACTAGAATATTTTTGACTACTTCCACATGCAAAACAAATTCCTATGTGGAAGGACCTGTCTGATGCTACAAAAACATCAACACTCTTTCCATCTATTCTTGTAGAAACATCATCATAATATTGATCTCTTTATTCAACTCGGTTATTCCTCTGTTGAGTTTTCCATTGCTCATTGTAAGAGAAAAATCCCCTTGCGGACAGTTGGATCTTCCCTCATATTCTATACCCATAGTACCGAGACAAAAAGATGAAAATGGACACTAACATCCCTTTGATATTTTCTTAACTAGTTGAAGAGAGAGAGAGAGAGAGAGAGAGAGAGAGAGAGGGTGTGATGCACCTATTTCCGATGTTTTTCCTCTCTTCTCCAGTTTGAGCTTGATCTCCAAATTCATTTGCACAGCTTGATACCTGCAAACCACAAACATCAAAGAGACATAAGGAAACTCCTACTCTAGCATACTAGATTAAACAAATTCATCTACAGTAAACAAGCATATGTAAAGATATATAAACTAGAAGGAAACATGCTAAGCATATATTAATGAGAACATTAAAAGAACACTTACAATCTGTAGATGCACTTGCAACAACCTCTACAAGTACTCATCGTCCATCCCTTTCACAATGCTCCCAAGATCATAAGTTTGATATCCAAAAGCTTCCTCCCAAGATCATAAGTTTGATACCTCTAACCTGCCTTTATCTTCTCCATGGAAAGCCCTCATTATATAGGATTTGGAGTGTTAAGAACCAAATACCTAAATACAAAATATCATAATAGATCCAAAGATATCTTAATACAATCACCACACAAGATATATGAAACCATATAGAAACCACAACTTTATTATAGAAACCCTTAGGGTAGGGCAACACCATACAATGGATCCTATTATGGAAGAGATCCTCTCCTGTTCACTTGCCTCTTCAAGGGGGCTTCCTCCTATTGAGCTACCGCTCCAAACACAATACTTCTCTTCATGTCTCATTACATTGCTTGAACCCCTTTATATAGTGCTACCATCACCTAAGAACATTCTAGAGGATGAATCTTCTAGAAGTAGAACCTTCTAAAGAAGTCACTCTTACATTTATTATATCCCAATTACCATTTATTATATCTAACTACATAGTAGGCCTTATTTAATAATATAGGGACATATTCCTGCCATTAGTAACCTCCACTAATATCACTGCAGACCCCTCTGAGGGCCCCCACTACCTCTCTAGCTATACATTCCATCCCCCTTATGAAAGCGTTGTCCCTAACGCTTGATGTACAACCATAAACAAGGGTCCATGGATAGTGGACCATAATGTTAAAAGACTAAGAGACCAGATCCATGTAGAGAGGAAATCCACCATGCTGAAATAGCCCAACCACCATTGTAAGCCAGGATCCCATGTCCAAGTGCTCATGTAGAGAATCCCAGTGGAAAGTTTTGGACCTAATAACCAACTCCAAATGATGCTCCAATCATGACACATCGTATGGATCCAAATAAAAGATCCATCCACATAGTGGGAAAAGTTCATGGGAGAATCACGGAAGGAATAATATAGCATGGGAATATGCAAGCCGAATCTTGGTAACCTAGCTCTAATGTGGGACATTGATATTCTCCTGAGAAGGTCTGGAGTAGAGTCATCAAATAAAATATGAGTGGTTGTTATCAGTAAGCTGACTATCCATATATAATCTATCTGTCGTCCTCAGAATCATACCAAACATATATATTTCTTGATTATATTCATCTGATGATGTCTTCCATAAAGAATCTCTCCTGCATGCTATCAGATGAACTACCAAGACTATTATTGAGGCCATCTGCAAAGTCATGAAACTTGTCATGCAATGTGTCACACAATGTGTCATACAATTGAGATTTAAATACTTCAGTAATTTGTAGAATTTCTTTGAGGGTTTGAGAAGAAATAGCCATCTGATCACCCTATAGACCCTTAGGTCCACGGAAACCAAGTCACAAAAAACCTCTCAAAATAGAACAATAAGTTACAGGAGAAAATCAGGTAACTTTACAGAAAAATAATAAAAAGCATTTGAAGTTAAAGATGTTCGTAACTTCACTTCAGGACTCTTGTTTGGATGAGTTTTTTTTTTTAAATTGGGTGAAATTGTGGGGAGAGGAACTCAGATATGTAATTTATTTGGGCAAATTCAGCCTCCATATACTACATTAAAAAAAAAAAAAAAAAATAAATAAATAAATAAATAAATAAAAAAAGATTGTCCCATACAAAAATCAAATTCTTGATTTTAAAACTTCAATATCTTGACTTCCCAGGCTCCGTTTCAGAATGATTTTTTAAATTGGGTTTTTTTTCTGAGAGGAAATCAAATCTACAACCCTTTTCTACAAAATTTTTACATAAATATATCAGAAACTTCAATAATGTGGCGGCCCTCTTTTTTTTTTTTTTTTTTTTTTTTCAAAAATAAAAAATATTTGTCACAATGTACGCTTAGGAAGGTACTGGAATGCCACTTTTAGGAGACCAAATACCTGAATACAAAATATCACAATAGATCCAAAGACTATCTGAATACAATCACCACACAAGACAACCGTTAGAAACCACAGCTTTATTATAAAACCCTTAGGGGTAGGAGCAGCCTCCTCCTGATGGATCCTGTATGGAAGAGATCCTCTCTCTGTTCTTGCCTCTTCAAGGGGCTTCCTCCTATTGAGATACAGCTCCAAACACCCTGTGCTTCTCTTCATGTCTCATTACATTACTTGAATCTCTTTATATAGTGCTACCATGACTAAGAACATTCTGGAGGATGAATCTTCTAGAGTAGAACCTTCTAAAGAATCTTCTTACATTTATTATATCTAATTTACCATTTGTATATCCCAACTGCCATGGTGGGAATTGTGTGTATAGTGGACCTTATTTAAGAATCAAAGACTAAATACAAAAGCACCACAACAGGATATATAAGAGCAAATGTCACAAAATCTTTTTTATTACTATCAAACCCTTAGGTAGGGGCAACACCATACAATGGATCCTATTATGGAGAAAGTCCTCTCTTTTGTTCATTGCCTCTTGAAGGGGATCCTCCTATTGAGCTATGGCTCCAAATGCAATATTTCTCTTCATGTCTCATTACATTACTTGAATCCCTTTATATAGTGCTACCATCACCCTAAAAATTTATTCTAGAGGAAGAATCTTCTAGAGTAGAACCTTCTAAGAGTCTTCTTACATTTATTATATCTAATTACCATTTATTATATCTACTAAGAAGTCTTCTTACATTTATTATATCTAATTACCCATTTATTATATCTAACTACCATAGTGGGTCTTATTTAATAATATAGTGGACCTAGTCCACCTTACATTGAATGACCTCCACTATTATCACTATGGGCCCTCTGGGACCTCCCACTACCTCTCTAGCTACCTTACATTCCATCCCCTTTATGAAAGCGTTGTCATCAACGCTTGATGTACAACCATATACCAAGGTCTCATGGATAATTGTGGACCATAATGCTGAAAGAAGACTAAAGAACCAAGGTCCCATGTAGAAAGGAAATCCACCATGCTGAAGCAGTCCAACCACCATTGTAAGCCCGGGTCTCATGTTCAAGTGCTCATGTGAACTCCCCGTGGAATATTTTGGAACCCAATAACCAACTCCAAATGAGACTGACACCTATCATGTGGATCCAAATAAGAAGATCCATCCACATAGTGGAAAAGGGTCGTAGCAGAATCTAGAAGGAATAATACCACTGTAAAATATGCAGGCTGAACGCTGGTAACTAGCTCCTGATGTGGGACATTGATTTTCTCTACAGAAGGTGGAGTGGAGTCATCAAATAGAATATGGAAGTGGTTGTCATCCCAGAAATGACAACTATCCATATACCAATCATCACAATCATCCTCAAAATCACACCAAGCATATATTTCTTGATTATATTCATCATTGAGGCCCTCCATAAGAAATCTCTCCTGCATGTTATTCAATGAATCTTGAATACTATGAAAATTATCATTAAGGCTATCTGTGAGGCTATTTGTGAGGTTGTCTGTGAGGCCATGTACAAACGCATCCAATCTATCATCCAATGTGTGAAACAATTGGGCTTTGAATGATTCAAGAATTTATTTCAGGTTTTGAGAAGAAATATCCATCTGAGCACCCTATGAACCCTTCGTTCCCGCATCCATGATGAAAAAACCCAAAAAAATAGAACAATAAGTTACAACAAAAAATCGCAGTTTTTTTCTGGAAAAAAAAACCCTAAAAAATTGCTGAAGTTAAAATACTCATAACTTCACTTCCCGGACTCCGTTTTGGCTGATTTGTTTTTTGAAATTGGGTGAAATTGTGAGAGGAACTCAGATCTGTAATTTGTTTGATAAAATTGGGCCTCCAACTGCTACAGAAATAAAAACAAATCGCATCATCGTCCGCAAAAAAACCCTGAAAAATTGCAGATTTTAAAACTTCAATATCTTGACTTCCCGGACTCCGTTTTGGACGATTTTTTTTTTAACTTGGGTGTTTTTCTGAGAGGAACTCAGATATACAACCCTTTTCTTCAAATTTTGCACAGAAAAATATGAAAACTTCGAGAATGTCGCGGCCCTTTTTTTTTCTCCGAAAAACAAATCTGCAAAAATAAAAAATATTTGCCCAAGGAAAGTGCTCTGATACCACTTGTTAAGAACCAAAGACTGAATACAAAAGCACCACAACATATATACAAGAACAATATGCAAAATCTTCTTTATTACTATCAAACCCTTAAGGTAGGGCAACACCATACAATGGATCCTATTATGGAAGGGATCCTCTCCTGTTCACTTGCCTCTTCAAGGGGGCTTCCTCCTATTGAGCTACCGCTCCAAACACAATATTTCTCTTCATGTCTCATTACATTGCTTGAACCCCTTTATATAGTGCTACCATCACCTAAGAACATTCTAGAGGATGAATCTTCTAGAAGTAGAACCTTCTAAGAATTCCTCTTACATTTATTATATCTAATTACCCATTTATTATATCTAACTACCATAGTGGGCCTTATTTAATAATATAGGGGACCTAATCAACCTTACATTGAATGACCTCCACTATTATCACTAGGGGCCCTCTGGGACCTCCCACTACCTCTCTAGCTACCTTACATGGAGGCTTAACCACCGTGGAGAGGATCACTCATCATATCCACTAAAATTGGATCTCCAATATATTTAGGGATCTATAATCCGAGGGAAGATCCACATATTCGCAGGGGGATTTTTCTATAACGAAAATTAGCGAATCAACTAGGGAAGGACGTTTCCTTGTATTTTCTTGGATCGTCTTTGCATTTTTCCCACTTTTTAGATCATTTTTATTGTTTGTTCCATATCTATTCCCTTTCTCCTTCTCTCTTTTAAACTAGTTAAGTAAATCTCAAAGGGATGTTAGTGTCTATTTTCATCTTTCTGTCTAGGTATTAGGGGTCTAGAATCCGAGGGAAGATCCACCTGTCCACAGGGGGATTTTTCTATAACAAGCATCTTGTTTTTTCCAATTTCTTTGGCACTTTCTCTAATCTTATTGTGGCTTCCTCTTGAACCGTTGACATGACTATTCATAGTCATTTTTATCTCTTCCTCTGAGAGATTATACATGTCCAACTATAAACTGCACTATGTCCAACAAGTCTATTTCACCTTGCTACAATACCTCACTAAGCTTCTCTCCTAAACCTGGCCTTTTGGTATCCCTTGTTCTCTCTACTAAAAACCTATGAGCTTTCTCTTCTCCTCTAGGATTTGGAACTTCTACTCACAATCTCCTAATAACTTCCACTACTCTCCTTCTTCTAGAAAACTCTACCCACGATAAAAAATGTGAGGCTGCCTCAACAACTTCCCCTCAACCACAATTGGAAGTTGTTCGTATTTCCTTCTCTGTTACAACCTTCTCTATTGTAATAATTTCCTACGAAAAATTTCTTCTTTCTCTGCTACTACCTCCATAGAAAATAATTTCCTTCATCAGAGTTAACTTTAAAATGAAAAATACATAAATTACCTTCCATATATCATCAGATATGTGCCTCTGTGTTCTTATCTCCAAATATACTACTAATTCCATATCTTAATACTTCTCTGTAGTCCACACAAGATTCTTTTGTTGTGCACTATGATACCAAAAATGATGGCACCCAAGTTAGCTTTAAAGCCCTCTTATCCTTTTCTTCAATAGCTTCTTTAATTGACTTTAATTATCTCATTTAACATTACAGTTCATCGGGAACCAGGACCACCAGATCACCATCCCATCGAGGAGATTTGTTAACTGACCACTAGGCCCCAGGGTACAAATACCACTAATTTTATAAGTTTATCTTGGTCTAGTTTAACCGGCCACCAATATTTTTCTAGAATTGCGTTCACCCACACTTAACTTCTAGTCCAATTGAATTTTTATCAATCGACCACTAGCCAACCTCGGTATCATAGATTGATATTTTCAAGGGATTTAAGGCTGGTCTAGTTCCAATCGTTTCAATCGTTGATCTCCTATGATTTTCAACGATCAAATCTTATTCTTTTTAAATCTCTCAAAACCTCACAATTTCAATGATTTCTGATCCTGATTTCGCCAATCTTGATGCTTTGAACTTCGTTCCGATATGCAGCTTCTCAACCAACTAGTTACACTTTCAATTTGCACATTCCTCAAGTAACTCATTTTTCAATCACAAATACAGAATTCGATTTGAACAAAACAAATTTTCCCTTCTCTTTAACACTCATACAAGGGCTTGCTCTCGCATATGCATGAAAATTTATACAGTATGTTAACACATTAACAGAGAGGGATTGAACACCTAATATTGGAGACATAAATACATTGATTTCAACAAAAGAAACGTATCCATAAAGTTCGTGAACTTAGAATTATCTCATACCTTATACTGGCCTGATTTCATACAGGTTTTGGTTGTTCCTCTGCTTTGACCCCCTCTCCTCCACATACATGCCTGAAGGATTACATAAATACTTGGAAGGAAAAAACCTCCAAATCTAACAAATCCCTACCTAAATTGATAAAAACTGCAACTAATTACAAAAATAGAATTTTAACCCTATCAACTATCTTGACTCGCTCTATATTATTGATTACATGCATACAAGGATCAATAGGATCGAATTCTCCATACTTAGGAAAAATACACATTACCCATTTAATTTCTCGAATAAGCAATTTACATGGTAATTAGGAAAACAAACCCTATCCTTCTAGAATCATACAAATTTAGTAAAATACAATAATTTCAATAAGGGAACCCACTCCCTTTCGTAAATTCCAGACCCCCTAAGGCCTAATCAATAATGTTGATTTTGAGAGAATATGCTCTTGTATCACACATGTAATTCACACTTTCAATGATGATTCCAAGGAAGGAATGCACTCCTAGTGATGATTCTAAGGTAGACATGCAAGACTCGGTGATGATTCTAAGGTAGGCATGCAAGACTAGACTCCACTAGTGTAATTGAAGTATAACTAAAGAATGAATCAAGAAATATGCACCCTTGTCTAGGGGAAGAATATTCTCATCCAAGGGAGAATATCTTGGACCAGGTGAGACCAAGTGCGCCCTCATACATGAATTGTAGAACATAGGAAAAACGATGTACTAGGTAAATTTGCATGTATACTCTAAAATTATGAATGTCACAATGCAACATAATTGTTGAGGAACATAACAATTCCATATAATCTAACTAATATGAATATCACAATGCATAATGACCATTTAGGAAAATTACACCAAAACATAATGCTTAAGGAATGCCACAAGGAGATGTAACCCTTAATGAACATCACATGTGACATAACCATTACATAATGTAGCAATTCGACATAATTCAATGAAGATGAACATTACAATGCAACATAATCATCGGGGATACTCACAATCCAACATAACCATTGCAAAATGTCACAATTTGACATAACCCTAGATGTACCTCACAATGCAACAAAACCAATGAGGAATGTAACAATTCAACATAAGTCAACCATGTTGAACATCGCAATGTGACATTACTGTAATAAACCATGGTTAAACATAATAAACATGGTTAATTATAGTCAACCATGGCTAACCAAAGTCAACCATGGAAAACCAAAGTCAACCATATTTAAACATTGTCAACCATAGTCACCTACAATAAACCATGGTCAACCAAAGTTTACCAAGTTCAATCATGGTGAACCATGTTCAACCTTAGACAACCATGGTCAACCAAATACAAACATGGTCAACCTAATACAACCATAGTAAAACATGGTCAACCATAGTCCATCCATAGTCACCATGGTTAACCATCATCAACATGGTCAACCATATCCAATCACAGTCAAATGTGGTCAACCAAATTCAACCATGGTTAGCCTATGTCAACTGTAGCCAATCATAGTAAAAAAATTTCAACCATTATCAAGCAAAGTTAACCATAATGAACTAATGCGACATAACCTTTAAAAAACACTACAATTCAACATAAGTCCACCAAGATCAACCTCACAATGTGACATAACTATTAAGGAACATCACAAATGTGAAAAAACGCTTAATGAATGTCAAAATGAAACATAACCATTAAGAAGCATAAAAATTCCATATAAGCCGACCAAGATGAATATTATAATGCATCATGACCATTCAGGAACATTGCAATGAAAAATAACCTTTAAGGAATGTTGTAAAGTGATAAAACCCTTAATAAATGTTGCAATGTGACATAATCATTGAGGAACGTATAAATTCAACATAATTCAATGAAGACGAATGTTGCAATGCAACATAATCATTAGGGAATATCACAATCCATCATAACCCTTTTGAAATGTCACAATGTGACATAAATTTGACGGGCATCACAGTGCAACACAACCATTGAGGAATGTAGCAATGGACATAAGTCAACCATGATGAACATTGCAATGTGACATTACCATAGTAAACCGTAGTTAAACATAATAAACATGGTCAACCATGGTCAACTAAAGTGATTCATAGTATACCTAAGTCAACCACAGTCAATTATGGTAAAACATGATCAACCATAGTAAACCATAGTGAACCATGACCAACCAAAGTCAATGATGGAAAACTAAATTCAATAATATTTAAACATGGTCAACCACAATCATCCATAATAAACCATAATCAACCAAAGTTAACCATGTTCAATCATGGTCAACCACAGTAAAACCAAAGTCAACTAAAGACAACCATGGTCAACCAAAGACAACCATTGTAAAGCACGGTCAACCATAGTCATCCATAGTCAACCACAATCACCATGGTTAACCATAGTCAACATGGTCAATTATAATCAACCATGACCAAACGTGGCCAACCAAATTCATCCATGGTCAATCTATGTCAACTAAAGAGAACCATTGTCAAATATGGTCAAACATTTTTAACTATTATTAATCAAAGTTGACCATAGTTAATTAAATTCAATCATATTCAAACACATTCTAGATAATCAACTATAGTCAAACATTGTCAACCAAAGTTAACCATGGTCAACCATAACTAGTTGTTATCTTCCATAGTCAACCTTAGTCCATTATGCTCAACCATAGCCAAACATGGTCAACCATAGCCAAACATGGTTAACCATGGAAAATCATGGTCAAACATAGTCAATCCGTATATAAGCATGGTCAACCAATGGCAACCATAGTCAAACATGGTCAACCCTAAGAAAACATAGTTATACATAGTTAACCATAGTAAACCATAGTTGACCGTTGTTAACCATAATAAAACATGATCAACCATGGTTAAATGTGACCACCCTCCATTGAGAATGTTGAACCATAGTCAAACATGGAAAGTAGTCTCAACCATATTAAACCATGATCAACCATATTCAATCAAAATCAATGATGTTCAACCATAGTCAAACATGTTCAAACACAGTCAACCATGTTCAAATAGGCTCAAACAAATGTCAAGTATAATTAACCATCATCAACCATGGTAAACCATAGACGAAGCTAGTTAATCATGGTTTACTATATAATCAATCATAGTCAAACATGGTCAACCAAATTCAACCGTAGTAGACTATGGTTCACTCAAGTAAATCATAGTCAAACATAGTCAATCATAATCAACCATGACCAACCAAATTCAACTATGGTCAAACATAATCAAACATGGTCAACCATGGTAAACCATAGTCAAATATGGTCGACCACGATAAACCATAGTCAAAGATGGTCAACCACATCAAAATATCTTAGATATTTCAATAATAATTATATTGATGTTTTCATTGGAAATTCTACTAATCCTCCCATGCATCTATTTCAAGTGGTTGATATACATCCATAAATGTCATTTAAGTGGTTGATATACATACATCCATCCATTGATAAGAGCATTTACTTGATAGAGAAAAAAAAGTTGTGAAATTCCCATTGATAAGAGCATTTATTTGATAGAGAAAAAAAAAAGGTTATGAAATGCTCGCAAATGTGATTGAAGTCAACAAATATGTCAGCCTACCATCAAGTTTACAAAGATAATTCTAGTTACCAACATATTTGTTTGACTTCCTTCACTCTTTTACATCACACCCCTTCTCCACTTTTAACAGAAATCTGTAAAAACAAAAGCATAATCGAATCAAGCTATCAATTCATTCCAAACCAAATGCTAGAATTTAAATAGAGATTAACTAAAAATGATTAACAGATGGTGATTTCTATCAATTTTATCCATCCATACAATATGTATTATATAATGATTAACAAATGGTGATTCCTATCAACTTTATATATATATATATATATATATATACTTATTTGATACATTTACTGGGACAAGAAGACTTAGAATAATGAATAATTAGTTTCTTTGATGGTGATTAGTTTCCAACTGTCTCCATGTTTCAAACCGTTCCTAAACTATATGGCATCATATATATATCTTGTAATTCTCATTAATCATTTGAATGAAGTGTAACTTTGCTTCCCCGTCTCTAGGTGTTGGGAGTCGGTTTTCTTCTCTCTAGTTTTAAGTTGGTATGAGAGCGAGGTTGGAGGCGGATCACTGTTGGCCATCCTGGAGAGTCGAATCACAAAGGCGGATTGTGAGGTGGATTCGAGGTGGATTGAGATCACGATTTGAGCAAGCAAATTCAGGGAACAGATCAGGTTGATTCAAATTGAGATTGTGATCTGAGCAGGAGAATTTGAAGAACGGTTGCAGATTCCAACTCCGTTCTACTGTGGAGTGTGGGGTACTGTAAATTGTTGTACTATTCCATGATCTTTGCAATACTTGATGAAGTTCCCCAATCAAGTTGGCAAATAATCTAGTTTATGATTCAAGTTGGCAAATAACTAGAGCAAATGTGATAACTAGAGCTCAATCAAGTTGGCAAATAATCCAGTTTATCATTCAAGGACAAAGCATGTGGATACTCAGTTCCATTTTGTTCGAGAAAAGATGTTGTCTAATGACATTGCTTTAATGAATTGTAATACTAGTGAAAACACTAAGCCTCTTGGGAAGATCAAATTTGAAATATTTAGAGAGATGTTAAGTGTGGATGTCAATGCTTTCTCTATTAAAGGAGAAACTTAGAATAATAGAGAATTAGTTGCTTTGATGGTGATTAGTTGATTAGTTTCCAACAAACCGTTCCTAAACTATATGGCATTGTATATATATCTTGTAATTCTCATTAATCATTTGAACTAAGTGTAACTTTGCTGCCCCGCTCTAGGGTTGTAGTCGGTTTTCTTCTCTCTAGTTTTAAGTAGAAGGACAAGGGAGGATATTCACATTTGGTACAAAGGAAAAATTGAGTGCGAATCTCAAAGAATGGCAACTAGCCCTCAGCCACAATTTTGCAATTCATCTAACTACGAAGGTAAACATGCATCATAGAGCGAAAAGATTTTCAATCCTCCAGAATTAAACTGAAATTAACAATCTTAGTCTTCATGCCTATACATCAATTGGCATGCATCGTGAATACATCATTCAGACCTGCTCTCCTCTCACAGAACCCACTGATGTACTTGGTATCCAAAACACCATCTTCAACCCCATTTCAGACAAGAGGTTCCCTGATTTTATCTTGTTTAACATGTCCTGATCGTGCAATCTGGGGTAGGATCCCCTGGACTGATACCACCATTCATAAAACTTAACAGTTCTCTCGTTGGAACGAACAAAGTTGAAACCTCCGTTGGCTCTACTCGATAGGTTGTGTGGATTGCTCATGTAATGATCGCATGCAATCTGAAAATCGGCTTTTCATCAAACAATTGGAACGGATTCCGGAACCACAATATATGGGCATCCTGTTCAGTAAATCATACAATAGAATCAATTAATCATTGTATTGTATCACTAGATTTGATTGAAATGCATGATCAGTATTGTAGCTCGGAGAGGTATTTCGACCAATCATTAAGGTTTAAGTACCTCTACTTTGAAATTGAAATACACTTACTGAGAAAACAAAACTGTAACACAACGCCAACACATATTTCAGAAAAAGTATTCTGGCCCACATCAGATCTAATGATCCGTAGGTCATAAAAACCTTCTCCCCTGAAAAATCAGAGCCTTCCTTTAGCAAAATATAGCAGTGCGGATGTATCTGCGGGCAACGCTTAAATGCCTCTTCGTCAACTGCAACGAGGAGGAGATGACTCAATAACTCTTGCGTCCCTTCACCGATTCGAAAGCTCTGGATGTACAAATCTAGTAAACTGTTTTCTTCTGCCCAAGCTGCGTTTATCGTTGTGATTAGCACAGTCTTATAAAGTTAAAACTGCAATGATCGATTCATTGCGTAGTCGGGTCGGCCTACTACAGATTAGCTTGGCCAGCATTTCGTCAGCCTCACTGTTAGGGGAGTACATACTGGCGACATTGAAGCCCGGAGGTCTGATCAACTTCTTGCCAGGCGCCGAAAGCGTATTCTGTCAAATTTAAAATTCGTTGTTTATTCTGATAGGCATTTAAAAGTCGTGGATAAAAATAATTTCACTTGTCCCACTCTTGAAAACTCCAATTATGGCGATGAAGAATGTTTTGATGTGTGGTTCTCAGTGTAGCCTTCAGTGCGCCCTGAGGATGGCATGCCAGGCATGCATTGAATTATTGTATAGATAATGGGTGCACAGAGAAACGAATAAAAATGAGAATGATCTTATGACATGTAATGAGACTAAAATTGGTTTGAGCAGATATTAAAGGGAATATTTTATCCTTTATATGGATAAAATCTAGATTGAAACTTTTAAATAAGGTTGATGTGATTCAATTAATGCATAATGTCTTATTGAAAATGTAAAATGATATTTTATTGAAAATGGATAATAAGTAGGAGGGGATAAATGTCATTGAATGCATTATAACGTTCAATCAATTTGTATGCACAACAATTTCAAGTTCATTTATGATGGTGTCATATTGTGTACAAATATGTATCGATGTATTTTTTTATGTGATGTTGATGTTATGAAATTGTATTTTTATGTGAGGCCAATATTGTGACATGTAGCCTTGTAAAGTATACCCACCGTGTGCAATTAGGTGAGTTTGGAGTTGATGTGACAAATGATCAAACTTCAATATTGTGACATGTAGCCTTGTAAAGTATACCCATCGTGTACAATTAGGTGTGAGTTTGGAGTTGATGTGACACATGATCAAACTTGAAAGGGTAATATTAATTAATTTAATTTAAATTTGAAGGGTATATTATTATTTAAATGTTTTTTCTATGAAAAGGTGTATTTCAATTAATAAGAGTAAATCAAATTAGTTTAAAGGGTTAGTTGAAATGGTTGGTATTAATGTGGTTGGTCATTTGGTTAGTTCATTCAAATCTTTTTATGTTAGACATTCTAGTATATGTTGACAAGTTTATTAGGGATGTCATCTTTGAATGTGGAGAAGCATCTTTTGGGTTATTTTGTTAGTTTTTTCTTGAAAAAAAGGACTAAATCTGGTTTTATTGAAACATATTAAATAAATATTGTTTTTTTTTAAAGTAAAACTTTAAATTGTTAAAAATTCACCAATCTCTATATCAAAGGATAAGATAGGTCTATGCTAGTATTTATTGTTATGCACTATTCTAAATATATATGTTTATAGTAACTACATTTTGATGTTTTTCACAATAATAACTAGATTTTATATTAGGAAAAAAGATGAGGTTGAATTGTACATTGTTTTAATACAAAATTATGTGGTTATGGCCAGGTTTTCAAAATATGGGTCTCACCCATTGAAACAAAATATGGCTTGCATTTCCAAATCCATCTATTAGAGTCTTCGCAGGTATATTGTCTTACAAGATGCAAAAGAAAAATAAAACTATGATAAAACATATTAAATTCAAAATAGAAAATTAGAAAAATGATTTCCCTTTATGAGCTTCAATTTGTATGTCCACTTAGAGCCCTAATTGCATTCATTGAGTGCACCATTCTAACTATGAATTTTGTAGTTGTGTGGATAGCTTTGGTTGAAGCTTCCATTAGCTCCAAGTGTTCGATGTGTTGAATTCCTACACTCTCCTCTGTGGTCAAAGATAAACCACAAAGGGAGGAGTCCCCTAAATATTTTTTGTCGATCCTTGAGGGTGACGAAATGACCCCTTGAGGGTGGATAAATCGAGCTATTATGTGACTAAATAGGCATTGGAGGGATGCCAACCAAGATCTCATCTCTAGTTTCTTCCCTCTATGAATTAGCATGAAAAATCTTACTTCCTCCTCCCATTCCCTTAGTACCATAATGTGGTTTGTTGTAACCACCACACATTAGTCTATAGCATGATTTTCTTCCCAGTGTTTTTGATCAAAAGCGTATTTCCATCAATTCCACCACAAGGTCAAATTGATGACATTACATTGGGCCCCAACTGCCTCTCATTCACAATTTTTAAGTGCTTGCTACACTTCCTTAAGTTTGCAAAACACATACCATTTTCTATGATAGTGGTAGTGTTTCATCCCTACTCTGGCTCTAAACGAAAACCCATTAATGCCAAATACCTTATTTGTCGAGAAGGAAGTTACTAGAATAGGTGGAGGCCTCCTTTCACGTATACATTTATCAACATGCTTTGAAATGAATGCATTGGAAGCCATCAATAACTCAATATCATCCTAAGAAATCCCACATGCAACTTGTTAGAGAACACACTCGTGGTAGTTGTATATGAGAGTGAGAGAGACAGGGGAGTCTAAATGGCCTTGATCTATAAACTATCGTGGATATTTCACTAGAATAGTTTGTCACAAAAGATCTGATAGATAAATCTGAAATCTACACTATGAAGGTTAAATTCCTTTATATTCTATAATCTTTAGTTATTAATTTTATACTTATGCATGATATACATAAAATGCAGAAAATAGAGAACAATAAAATATAATAATATTGTTGGAATTATTGATTGTGTTTTGTGATTGATGGAAACATGAATCAAACATGGACAATCAAGAAATAACAAGGATATGCTTGATGAGTGGTATCAAATGATAAACTATAAGTCATGACAATGTTGTCATTGAATGATAATGGTTACATGGAAATGTGAATGATGATGTGGAAGTCTATGAGCATGCCACATGTCATCCTAAAGTGATTCCACATGTCAAATGGATTCAAACATTTTAGACGCTGAAGTGGTTGATTCATGGTGTCCATGTGNTTGAATGATAATGGTTACATGGAAATGTGAATGATGATGTGGAAGTCTATGAGCATGCCACATGTCATCCTAAAGTGATTCCACATGTCAAATGGATTCAAACATTTTAGACGCTGAAGTGGTTGATTCATGGTGTCCATGTGGCAGTACGATAGAGTGTCACATGTCTCTAGATAACATCAGCATATGATACACCATTTTGAGAAGATGCACGAAGAGATCTATGGCTATAGTCATCTCGCACAAATCAAATAAATGATTGTGATTATTCCATGCAATGATATAACAAGGAAAATTAATGGTTTGACTAAAGTCTAAACTATGAGGCAAATGCAAAGTATTGGTACAGTTTTGTTTAATGTGTTCTTGGGTCTGATGGGGATCTCGCATGAAAAGAAGGAGTCAAGACTTGTTGAAAATGTGCGATGGAAAATATGGACGTGCAAGTATTATGAAACACAATTGACTGCTATTTGAAGTTTGATGAGTTAGCGGGAGGTTTTTAGGAACCA
>SNQJ01S0091762.1:32660-46590 GCA_010110895.2 Picea sitchensis | reverse complement strand
ATGAATGTTGTCAGGGAAGTCCACTTTAAATCTTTTTCTCTCTGCTTTTCATTGAATATTTCTTTTCGAAAACGTAGTATCATCATGAAAATTTTAAATGGAAAGTAAAGAGATAAGTAAATTTGAACTATCAATTCAACCCTAACCCAAGGTGCCGCGAGAAGGACTGCACTCATCTTAGGGTAAAATCATGAAGATGGGTAACACTTTTGCTTGTTTTATGACAAAAAGAACTGTATTTTCACAAGTTCTTCAACTTCCGACATACAAAAGTATTTTTTTTATTTAGAATTTCACTTTATAGTAAAAAAAAAACTTGTGAATAATTTTGTTATATTTCTAATGACTATTTTTCAATTTTTTTTTATCAATATTTGATATATCAATTTGACAACTGTTTAACGGTATGTTCCTTAAACATGAAAGGAATAATAATGAGTTATTGTTTTCTAGAACAATGTATCTATTATTAAACTTATGTTTTTAAGAAATGAAATATACTGCAACAATCTACAGAGACTCTATTTTATTATGACTCTAATTTTGAATCTAACGGATGAATATTATAATTTCTAGAATTTTTTGAAGTTGACCAAGATGAAAACATTGTAGATTTTAAACACATGTTTTTCTACACCTTGTATCTATCTTAATTTTTACTTAAAAGTAAAATCTAAAAATACCCTTTTGAAGAGAACAGTTTAACAATTATGAATATAAATTTTCCATAATTTTATGCAGTGATTTTTTTATAAAATTAAATAAAATTAGATAAAAAAATATGAAAATGAAAACAAATTATACCCAATGAAAGTAGATTCAATTTTAAAAATGTTGGTATCAATTCTCAAACTAAATCCTAAGTATTTGTAGGAGTCCGCTATCTCCAAAGATGAAGTAAGATGGAGAGAATTTGTAGTTTCCTGCAAACAATCCCATTTTCAAGTTTTCGGCCGAAATATTCTTTCGGCTAAAACCTAGTTTTTAATGGAATCTGTTAAAAATAATTGTTTCGGCTGAAATATGCTTGCCAAGGGAAATTAATTCATCCCAAAAAAATTGTACATGAATTTCGAGGGCACCGTTAAATTTGATGTGAAAATTTTCGGCTAAAAGAAACATTTTCTCGGCCGAATTACCGCTAGAAATTTTGGAGACCCGATTGTCACGAAAGTGTTACCCAGATTCATGATTTTACCCCTTAATAATGATTTTTCTATTTTCTTTTAGTCTCTTTTATTTTTAATAATTATGCTTGGTCAAAGTAACATATTATGCATCACTATCTTAAGAAAAGAACTTGCTTGCACATGATATTTTATATGATTTAGTTCTTCCTTTATTTTACAGTGAGATGCTAGTGGATCCAAAAGCTCAAGTTTATCCTTGGCCAAAATCGTTTCCTGAAAAGTTTTTTTTTGCTGTTTTGATTTTGTGTACTTCTTATTTTGAATCCCATTAATAAAATTTGATTTGGTTTGTTGTGTGTTTTTTTTGTTTTCTTTGATTGCTTTGAATGAGTTTTCTTCTTATCTTTCTTTTTGAATCAATATATTTTTGATCAAAGAGATATTCTCGAAGGAAGCATTTATTTTAAGATTTGTGTTTTTCAAGCAATTGAAATAAGTTCAAAGAGGTCCTAATATTAAGATATAGCTCAAACAATTGATTTTTAAGTCAATTGTCACTTTCATTTTGTCCTCAAATTATCTTTGTCAGAGTATTACACCAGAGATATGGTTTAAATCTTTGAGAATTACGATGATCTTTAAACTTTTTACGCCGTCCACATTCTTAAGGAATCACTTTTAAGTGCTTCCCCATTCTCTAGATGATTTTTTAAAGGAAATCTAAAATCTCTAAACCATGATACTTCCAGTTTCGAAAGAAAATAAATCAACTATTCATCTGTATTACAATTAACCTACAATATCACTCCGCTCTCTTTGTCATGAAGAAATCTATAATTGTATTATTTTTTAAAAGTGGCATAAGAGGTTTGAAAGCACTTATGTGTGGGAAGTGTGTGTAAACTCGTCAGGGTAATGAACAGGCTTGCTGGCAGTGGGTAAATGCACACATGATACCAAGACAACTTCTTCGGGGTACTGAACAGGCCTGCTGACAACGAAGCAATGTCGGGTCGAGAGGTAGCAGGTATATGTTTTTAAATTAACTTTTATGGAAGTATATATCATGTGGATACAACTATTGGATGGGATTAAAGCATTTGAGTGGGTTAAATGACATCCCTGTCGAGGCTATGGATGCCTGCTAGCAGCAGTGGCTCTGTTAATGATATTGAAGTTCTTTTATAAACATCACGACTCTTTGATTAAGACATTATTTCAGGTTATAATCCTCTGCAAAGAAAATCATATTTTTTGGTTATAGGATTGAGCTTATCCTAATACTATATGGTCTCAGAGTGAATTTATTTCAGGGAGCTTAAATCCTTTTTCAAGTCTTATTATTTTCTTCCTAAGATGAAATATTACCAGATCAGAGATAACTACTTCACCCAGTAAGTCACCATTTGTTGGGCCCCAACTCAGAGTGAATTTATTCGTGGAGCTTAAATCCTTTTCAAGTCTTATTATTTTCTTCCTAAGATGAAATATTACCGGATCAAAGATAATCGTTTCACCCTGTAAGTCACCATTATTAATTTGTTGGCCTCAACAACTCTCTTATATTTTTACAAAATTTAAAGGGCCCTATTAGAATCTTGATAATTATAATGAGTTACGTGAATCAACCTTTCAAATAGTTCCATTCCTTGGCTTGCTTTGAGACAAACTTAAGACATTCACTTTAGTATGAGACATTTATTACAAGAGTATATGTCAAAGTTAGAAACGAACATAAAAAAATCTCAATTTAAAAAAAAAAAAAAAAAAAAAAAAAAAAAAAAAAAAAAAAAATAAATTATGATTATGTGTTCATTCTCTTTGCCATTAGCAAGTTTGACTATTTTGACAATGTGTTCAATACTTCATCAAATAATATCTTGTTTGGTTTCTCATTTTATGAAATCAGTTTGGTGATATTAATTAATTAAATTATTTTTTATTTTGTATCTCACTTCAAAATAATAATAATAATAAAAGAATTATCTATCATTTGTTTGATTTTGTAAAACTAAAATTAATATTTTTCTCCATTAACCTTGAAGCTTCTAGACTATATTTGAAACAAATTATAAATAATGTTTGCTTATAAGTTATAGTTAGTTTAAATTCATTTTTTATTTTCTAGATTTTGTTTTATTCACAATTTTAGGTTATTAATTTAGGTTTCTTTTGTTTCATTGTGCGTTTCTATTATCAAATATTTGATAATGGATTGATCATGGCTTGATTTTGTTATCAAAATATGTTCAAGATGATTGATCCAAAAATAATTTTGATTGCTACAAATAATTTTATGAGCAACAATGTATAAAATTTGAAGTAAGGCCAAGATCGTATTAAGCATTTTGCAGAATCCCATTAGCCAAACTGTGAGGAATTTTAAGAAACGGTTGAAACCCCAGAGTCAAAATGGACCCATTTACCTTCCTAATAGAGATTTTACCCAAACAATGCATGATTTGAGAGATATTTGGCTCTCTTTTAAAGGAAAATTGCAGGTGGCGGAAATTAATAGTGACGCTCTGCATCTGCTCATTCATCTTTATAAATATATGAGAAATATCAAAGCCAAGAAAAAGAAAATAATTGGGAGAGGAGGATTTTAATCCTTTCTCTTTGTATAATATTATTTCTCTTGTAAACTTTTTTTATTTCTTTCAAAATGGAGTAATGGATATTGAAATCTTTGAGAATGGACTAGGCATTTTCAAAGAGAATATGGAATCGTGTTGTTTAGTGGCTTTTGCCATAAGTAAAATGGTTTTATTTTCATTATAATATATTCATATTCTTCGAAATAATTGATTATGCATTAATTTAAATAGCTTTAGTCTTTTTATCAATACATGGTTAATTATTATCATTTATTTATTAATTTTTCCATTCTTTAAAGTCTATTATCCAAAATATTTCTTCCACGACTACGAATGGACAATTGATTCCAAAACTTAATAGAATGACATATATGCATTTGGCTTTAGCCTTTGTTTATAATGTTGTTATTTATGTTTTTTTAATCTTGTTACATGTGCAGGTCGGATATATTTAGATTAAATGATCTGTGGTGTGTGGGAGGTTTATATTATAAATACCATCTATCATTTGTTGCATCAAAATACAAAATGGATTATATCTTCGATTTAAATGTAAATTTATATTTATCTTGAGTTTTAAATTGAATAATAAAATGCATAGATTGCTTCCATTTATCTTCCTCGTAATCATGTATAATTATGAGATCACGTGCTTCATGTTTGTGTTTCATTTTCATCATTAAAACCTGTTTCCACAATACATGTTCAATTTATTTAGAACAATCATAAGGTTCATTGCAGATTTCCTCTTTGACATGGAAATTGGATGTTCACTACTCATGCGTGACTTTGATACACCTCACTAATTCACCGACATGATAGATTCTTTGTATTTTTCTCTGGCCATTTACATATCATTGAACTAGAATGCTGGTCTTCAACTTTGACTATCCACATTTTCACGTTTCATTAACTTTTTTTGCAAGATTCTTTTAAATTTATAAAAAGAAAAACAATAAATATTTTTATGTGTTTCTCTTATTTGCTTCCTAGAAGCAATCATTTTCACATCGCTTTTCGTAAGTTTCAATTGTTCCAGCGTTGTAAATCATGTAAATAAACCAGACTTGTATATATTTCATGTTCAAATACAACTACTATAGTTACATTTGAACATATGTTACATATATAAAGTAAGCTTCAGTAATTAGTTAGTTATTTCTCTCTTTTATTCGCTTCTTTAAGATTCTTAGATTGGTTAACGGAGCTATTAAACCCATCGTAACGAAGTTACACCAAATGGATTGGTTATTAGTCAACCCCGGACTGTATCATTTCTTCCAGCTGATTTGACGGTCAATTTCACCGCCAACACTTAGCCTTCTTCAAAACCTAGGTTAATGGAACGCTGGGCCTAACTTCCCTAGATAGAAAGAACCTCCCCATATACATTAAGCGAAGTAGGTTCCCCTCATACGCCATTCTATCTTCTGTAGCCTTTGACCTAGTTACAAATCATATGTATAACAAAGAAAACTTGATACCCATCATTGCAATAAACTAAAAATACCTTACCTTTCCTTTTAGTTGGTTCAACCTAGTTTTGAAGCTCTCAAAAGATGCAGAGACTATTCTAAATGGTTTTTAGGACTACGAGGGTGGTAGCATCATGTTAAAGAGGTGGCGACCCATTTCAACCCCAAGCACGGAGTATTTCTTTGTTAGTTCGGATTGCCACTCAACTTGTGGAATAGGAATGCCTTAAAGGCCTTTGGGAACCTAATAGGACATTTTCTTAAATATGATGAAAAGGGACTTCACAATCCAAATAAACGCATGGCGTGTATACCGGTTGAACTGGATATCCATGCAAGTCTTATGGAATCACTTGACCTAGAGTGGAGAGGACAAGTGATAATGCAGGGACTTGACTACTAGGGTCTTCCTAGGCCACAGTCCCACTGTTGATAAATTACCAATTGGTTGATGAACCGGGGATTGTTTCTCACATGCTAGGTGTATATTTATAGAGGATCTTGGGGGAGGTCACAAGACAAGAGAGATATTATGTTTTGTTCCCATTCATCCCAATAGAGCCTACCTGCTCGAGGAGGCAAGGGAATAGACGATTTTTTTTTTTGTTGAGCCCATTTGTATAATAACATATAATAAGAAATCAAAAGTTGGTTGAGTTAGGTCATCGACCGAATCAACAATCAAACCTAGCATGATTTGTGACCAATGAATGGATCACATCTTGCCACTGATTACCAGTAATAACTTAAACCAAACATTATCATACTCAACCATCACCTCTCTCTCTCCACCCCTTGCCTTCCTAACTCACCTTGCCTTCCTACCCTCTGACCGAACCTAGCCATAATACTCAATCATACCTCCTTGGCACCCTCCTTACACTATTCCTTGGAACCCTCTACCTCTTACCTAATAAGCCTTGGGCGTGACTATGTTAACCTCCCTACAGGCTTTGGTGGGACTATCCTTGGGAACTTATGCATATGACCTCCTCCTTGGTGGCACCTGAAACTGCGCCTTACTTGGTAAACTCATCCTATGAACTCAACTATAAATAATCATACCTACCCTTTACCACCACTTGCCTTATGATTAACCTTGCCTTCACGCAGAAGTTGTTATGTCGCCGATGTGAACGAGTGAGTGGTGTTTAAATGTGGGGGGTAGTTACTTGCCAATACTCCAGGACATTATGTGTTGTTTACGCTGAGCGACGAACCAGAGTGGAATAAATAATCCAAGTCGTGTTAGTGAGGTGGGTCCACTGATTCCACAAACCAACGAGATTGATTGGATTCTTACACTTATGTTGGCTGGCCATAGAGGGCCAAAGAAGGGTACCAAACAAGTGGAAGGAGTGTGAGGTAGTTTATTCTAGTTGGTGGATATGCACGTATATAATGCAATAAGGAAATAATCATGTCAGTGAAAGGCTCCAACCTTACCACTTAAATCATCCTTTGGTAAATACATACCCTCTTACAGCCACCCCTCCATTTGGATTTTCAACTCCACCTTGGGAACACTTAAATGAATGGGACCTTAAAATCATCCATACTAACTTGGTACACCTCCTTTGTAATATCCTCACACTCCTTGGGTAGGAATATGGAAGAAAAAACCTCATTGGGGCTACTACAGAATTTGGGTCTGGAAATAACCTTTGTAACTTATGTCTCTGACCTCATCCCTTGGGGGGGACGAATATCCCTTGGAAAATATTACCTACATCCTTTCTCCTACACCTTGGGACTTGCCTTTGGAAATCAGACTTTGGAGCTAACCCGAGAAATGCCTTGGGACTCCCTTGGGAACTTACTAAAAATCCGCCCCATCTTGGGAACTTCTTTTTACCTTTTATTCAGCTGGAATATACTTTAGAACCTGTTGTGCATCTGACCTACTCCTTGGAAAGCTTTGACACTATGCCTTTTGACCTTCCTTGCTTGCTATAAACTAATTCAACTGCCACACTAATATGGTACAACTTGTTTATTTCATTTCTCTATTCCCGAGGTCATTAACCTTTCATCTTTCTTTATTAATGACTTTTTTTGTGTTAAGCGTGCCATTCTTCTCCTTGCACCTTTACTCCTGTACTATCTTCCGAGCACACATTCCTTCTATTGAGAATTGTGCATTCCTTCTGACCATGTGTGTGATTCTCCTGCATTTAGATAAACCTATGACCTTGTTGGTTTTTTTAGGTGTGTTCATTCATATACACAATGGGTGTTTTATCTTGATTGCCTCCCTGCCATCCCCCAAGTTGACAACTGGAGAAAAAGAATAGTGCAAGGGATGAATGTGTAGCTAAACTGATAGATGATTTTTCAAACTTCCATTGCCCCCATGTTCCCACCAGATGAAAGAGATGGCCCCAAGGTGCTACAGACGACGATAGAAGGAGGACTTACCCCCAAAAGAGATAGAGAAGTATCCTTACCACAAAGAGAATGCCTTACCCCCATCAATGGTCGAGATAGAATGAAAACATCACAGGATACTCGAGAGAGTAAGGTCCCCCATCCATACCCCGGGAAGGAAGTGCATTAAACAAAGGAAGGCTATGTGCATGGGATAGGTCTAAGCGATACCTTCACAACAAGATAGATATAATAAAGCTAGCTCATTATATAACGTATCCACCGCTGAGGTCATATTCCATACCGATTCATACCATGCACATAAGTAATCGAATTTCCATACGCATAAATATCGGGTCATAGCCCTCAAGGCGTCTTAGCTATAGAGAATATGCCATGCAAGAATTCAGTCATAGCTTCTGCTAGGCGGTCTTAGCCATAGTAGCCATATCCCTAAAACTCTTCCTCGAACTCAACCCTAGATATCTACCCTCTACCCCACATAGAATACCTAGACCCTTTACCTCGAACTTGACCCTCGAACTACAACTCACTTACCGCTATGGAACACTGGAATGTTCCTACCTCAATGGTATGGAAGGAAATGAATGAAACAATGTCTTTTCTGTTTGTTGGGAAATTGGTGGGACTTCTCCTTTATACCTCTAGTATGTGGGTACATCTCTTTTCTCATCTATTTGGAACATGTCTTAATCGATAAGCTCATATGTAAACAACATGGCTCAAACTCATTCTTATGGTGGGGAACATGGGAAGCATAATAATTCCATTCAATGGTGGATCAGTGGTAACCTTCTCTTTTCTCTTGGCTAGTGATGCGGGCCTTGCTGAACAAGGTATCATCTTGGCACGTTCGTTCAACAAGAATTCCTTCCTGATGTCTTTCTTTCCATTTATTCACCCACGTTTGGGGTATGGTACCCACAAATGGTTAATTCTATGCCATTGATCCTCCCCTCCCTCGTCCAAAGGCACTTGGATAAACTGTCTGGAGTATGGCCTTAACCTTCCTTCTGTCAGGATGTATGAACCATGTTCTAACACGTTCAACAAAATTTCATTGTGATAAAGCCCCGAGGTTCAGTTCTAAAGAAGATCCCGGACATATGTTTATCAACTAGTGTATTTCCGGCTTCAACACCTAAGAAGAAGGTTCATTCCTACTTTTTTATCAAATCCCAGTTCCTCTCCTTCAAATCCACCCAAAGATGTAAAGAACCCGCCAAGGACACACATAATCCCACCTCAAAAAAGGAAGGCGTGAAAGAAGCAGCTGTGAAAACAATAAAAAATAGAAATAATCAACTCCATAATCAAACATTTGATCAGTCCCCAGATCCTAAATGCCATGATGTTCAATTTGTATGAAACAATACGCTTTCCCCAGTCCAATCACCCAGGAAGGCCCATTACGCTTTCATAGGTCAACGACTTGTACATGAGTGATGGGGATGCAGAAGAGGTGGGGACTTTTACATCGGTGCTAGAAGAAGACTCCTCAGAACTCCTTTTCGACTCATATCTCGGTAAGTTAAAATTATATTGTCCCTCCTTATTTTTTAATGTTTCTTCTTGGGAGAGGGATTTTCTGGATAAAACCTTTCCCTCCTTCATATTTTTTCTCTCTCTGAGACTACTAGTACCTCTGGTTGACCCTGGGTGGTGATAGGGTTACCGAGGCATTGTTACCTAACAATCCCACCCCTACTATGCTTGAGTCGTCCCTCACATGGTTCGGGGGAGCTCCAGATATTTCTGCACAACAACTCTCTATTGAACCTAAGAATTCTCAGTCGTCTGATACAGACTTAGAAGCATTGATACCTACCCTAAACGATTCTATTATCCCCATACCTCTTCAAACATTTCGAGGCTCAGAATCCTATCAAGGAAGCACATAGTGCGATCCGAGTACATCTGTGGCTGTTGGGGAAGTAGGAAAAGGGAAGGAATTAGCATGGTCCCATGGCTTGGGTTTGGAGGTCTCTCCAATTAAAACACGTAGTGCACACAAGAAGTTAGGATCAACAACTGTTTTGGGGACTCAACACTCAGTTTGTAGTCATGACTTGGGGGTTCTTAGAGGTGTTAAAGACCTTGCAAGGGCCAAGATATGATCCTTATCTCTCTGAACATAAGGGGGGTTGGGGGCACCCTAAAAATTCCTTCCATTCATAGACTTTTCTATAATAACAAACTTGACATCAAATTTTTCCAAGAGACTTTAGTCTCAGAGGAAAAGGCTAGGAAGTTCATGCGTGCCTCGATTTACTCCGATTGGATGATGTAATTCCACCTTGATTATTAGTGGTGCGCATAATTAATTTAATAATATAATCCTAACATATTAGCTAAACTATATTTATGTCTTTAAAATAACATTTCAAATAGATTACACAAATAAGTTGTTCATGATGGTTAATGATGTGATTTAATTATTAATTAATTCATTAATTAATAAAGTATTAAATTAATGGTGGATAATAAGATAATATTAATTAGGGTTAAGTATCCCACAAAGGATAACGTATTCAATACATTAAGATAAGTAATAAAGGAGGGATAAGGGTATTAACCATGAATGGGGATAAGGGTAATTAAATGTAGGGATAAGGAATTTAATGAAGGAAGAGTCGGTGATGGAGGGATGACAAGGGGGGAAAGGAGTTGGAGGGAGGATTATGCCATGGGAAGTTGGGAAATGAAATTGCGGATGTCTCGACAGAGGATTTTGGAGGAATTGACACAGCGTAACCTGGCTTGGTCGGGGTTTTAAGACGGAGGGCTGTGGGATATCCGCTGATATCCTAGGGCTAGGAGCTAACTAGTCGGGTAGGGAGGTCATTTTGGGTGGTGTCTCTAAAGAAGCCGGAAGGGAGGTGTCAAGTGGACAACGTGAAGGATTAGTAGCATCAGAGTTAAGGCATTTCTTTAAAATTCATGCATTGTTTTGTATAAAAAATTGTTATTAAATTTTATTACTATGAAATATTAGATTGCGAATGTGCTAGATTAAGTAATTTTTAAATTTTACTGTAGTGTTGTAATTCAATGGTTGTTTAAATTAACAAAGAGCCATTACAATTGGTATCAGAGCCCTGGTTCAAATATGGAACCGAGGGCCTAAATAAGGGGTAGTTTTACGTGTACATTCTTTTGAGAAAAAAAAACTCCAGCCACGCTTAACCTGCACACAAAACATAGAAACTTTAATAAAATAAATAAATGCAAAAACAAATTACTAAAGTGAAACATACAACTAGGGTCGTTGTTAAATACCGAAAAATGTTTTTGGGGTTTATGTCTATTCATGCTACTATAGACTAGCTATGGTGCAGAGCTTTCCGTTTTCACTAGTTTTTATGCCTCTCGTGTTATTCTTCTCCATATGAATTTGTCCAAGCTGAAATGGACTTAATTTGATAGAAGAAAATGTCTATTCATCTGTTGTGTTTAGCGTAGTTTATTATAAGTATTGTTCAACGGGGTTGATTGGGTTTCATAGTTATTAAATTGTACTCTAGAATGTGAGAGATTCCAGCAATTTTGTACTTTTCATGGGATGTCAGACTTGATTCAATTCAATTACTGGGATAATTTTGAGTTACTAAGGTGTAAGTTGACTAAGCAAATTTTTTTTAGGGCTGGATTATGGTCTACCTGGGTGGATTGAGTAGGTATAAACTCTATCACCTGTAACTTGAAGGATTCTTGAACGCAAATATGTTTTTTTGTTCACTGTAAAGTTGCCCTAAGAGAAGAAGATTGGATGGCCCTAAAAATACTCGATTGGAATCTATCTCAATAGAGAATTTTCAAGTCGGCTGGATATGAACAATCCTGGTACTTGGATTTATTAGGGGTTCTATGAATTTCTTCCAAATTTGTGTAATTATACAGCTAATTACTGAAGTCCAATTTTATGTTAGGGATGTTTTTACTATTTATGATGCTGTCGGATCATTGCAGTAGTTAAATATATTTAAAACTATTATTGATGTGGGGAAACAGAAGAAAAACATTCTCCTCTACTTCATCGCGGGTTGTTTGTTAGATATGTTTTGCAATGTTGTATAGTGGTGATTTCCTTATATGAAGACACTGTATAAATTGTCGTAGTTCATTGTGTAAAACCTGCGATGTGTATTCTAGAAGTATACCGAGAATATAAAAAGATATACTAGATAAACACATATAGGAGACAATCTATACAAACAAATAACATTACTTTAGACGTGGAACTCAGCTGCATTATTAAAGGTGAGAAATCTTGATTAATGGGTAAAAAACAAAGTTATTAAAAAAAAAATGAAGAATTATTGAAAACCGGCCATTACATAATGAGGCCTGCTAGGGTAAATAAGGAATGAGGATTAATGATTCACGGTGCAATATAAGATGTTGATGCAAAAGAAAACAAGTTCGCATCAAACTTTCACAAGTTTTTCTCTCACGCACACACATTGCCATTGCCAGAAATCAATCAGTAAAGTTGGACATACCTTTTTTTTGGGTGATTTCGAAATGGACTTGTCTGCAGGAAGATGAAGATGAAGACGCCGCTGATCTCCTTGAGGGACGTAACCTTCAATGGCGTCCGAAGGACCTGCAGACACAGAGTCAAAAGCCACCAGAATTTTCTCACCGCTGCCATTATCTTGCTCGTGTATCAACAATTCAGAAGAGAACTCCTCCTCAGAATTGTTATTGTTCTCATTCTTCCTGCCCTCCTTAAATTCTTCAGGAAATTATTTTGGGACACGTTCAATATTGTTTGGAGACCTTTCATCAACACAACCAATCTCCAATTTACTATAACGATGGCCAATCTCTAATTTAGAATAGCGCCAGGAGACCTTCATCAACACAACCCAATGACCAACAACAACATACAAGTCAACACCTGAGCGCTATTTCCAAACACACAGGGATAGCCTTACGCTCACTTTGTTCTTTTGGGACGGGTTCTGGAACAAACATATGCTCAAAACCTATTGCCAAACACATAGGGATAGCCTTACGCTCACTTTGTTCTTTTGGGACGGGTTCTGGAACAAACAGATACTCAAAACCTATTGTCAAGAAAACAAATTAAACCACAACACTAAAATCTCATAGGGACTGGACCAGAGGTTTAAATTAGTTAAAAAAAAAAAAAACCCTAAATCATCAAAAGGAAAGCCAATGGAGGCATGGATTTGGCAGACTTTAGAAGCCTTTTGAAGCGAAAATTCCGTATACAAAGCACGTAAAATAAGCACAGAATCGACTGAAAAGAAAACTGAAGAAAAACAAAATTTCTCCTCCTCATCCTCTACTTCCTCTGTGAATATATGATTCCCTGCCATCTTTTCACATGACCCTCACACGGAAAACACAAAGCTTGAGGAACGGTTACAGATCCTCATAGACTTCTCTCTTTTCTGCACATACAACAATCCATGACCAACCAAAGCTCGGAGAAAATGGATGCCAACGGAAGTGAACATAATTAATGGGAGGAGCGCCCATGTTACAAAATGCAAAATCATTGCCAGGGAGCCGAGCATTTGCGAAGGAGCCAAGCAGCGAGCCTGCCGAGAAGGAGGCGGTCTAACACGTGGAGTGCATGCAAAATGCACGTAGTTGGGTAAGTCCATTTTAATATTATTTAACAAATAATAGTATTTATTTCTCTTTATTCACGATATAAATTTCAAAAAAAAAAAATATAATAAATGAATACTATATAGAAATAAATATTAATAAATTATAAATTTAGGAAATTAATAAAGTTTAATTGATAAATTAAGTAAAAATAATTAAACTATTAAACTAATTAACTAAGTTAAGTTAATTAACTAATTAGTTAAGTTAAGCTAAGTAAAGAGTTAATAAAATATTAGTTAAAGGGCTAGGTATAAATTTAAATGGAGTCCGTAAGTTTTGAACCCCGGACCTCCCCACCAGTTGAGTCTTTACGAAATCCGCCCTACCAATGCGCCATGCGTTGTTTCTTTTACAATAATTTCACAAATAAATACTTTAACTGTCATACCCAGGACCACATGCCAAGCTATCAAGTGCCTTTTAGAGCCATACAGGTCACATGCCAAGCTATCAAGCGCCAAAGACATAAATGGAGGAGCCCACAAAGGGACGTATGTGCTCAACGCAGCGCCTTAAGAAGAACACCAACACCGAAAGGTAAATAGCGCTGGTGTACGCATATCGGCTTAAATTAATAAACATAAGGTCGGGAGTCATTTTAATCAAGTTGTAAGCGTAAATTAAAAGGGCTCAGACTAGGACAAGCGGGAACGAGGCGGCATATGCACTAGGAGAGTAAGCCTAGGAAGTG
>SNQJ01S0091762.1:14793-25074 GCA_010110895.2 Picea sitchensis | reverse complement strand
GATTATTTCCTTATTGCATTATATACGTGCATATCCACCAACTAGAATAAACTACCTCACACTCCTTCCACTTGTTCGGTACCCTTCTTTGGCCTTCTATGGCCAGCCAACATAAGTGTAAGAATCCAATCAGTCTCGTTGGTTCATGGAATCGGTGGACCCGCCTCACTAACACGACTTGGCTTCTTTATTCCACTTTGGTTCGCCACTCAGCGTAAACAACACATAATGTCCTGGAGTATTGGCAGGTTAATTACCCCCCACGTTTAAACACCACTCACTCGTTCACATCGGCAACGTAACAACTTCTACGTAAAGGCAAGGTTAATCATAAGGCAAGGGGTGGTAAAGGGTAGGTTGATTATTGATAGTTGAGTTAATTGGATGAGTTTACCAAGTAAGGCGCAGTTTCAGGTGCCACCAAGGAGGAGGTCATATGCATAGGTTCCCAAGGATAGTCCCACCAAAGTCTGTAGGGAGGTTAACATAGTCCTACCCAAGGCTTATTAGGTAAGAGGCAAAGGGTCCCAAGAAATAGTGTAAGGAGGGTGCCAAGGAGGTATGACTGAGTATTATGGCTAGGTTCAGTCAGAGGGTAGGAAGGCAAGGTGAGTTAAGAAGGCAAGAGATGGAGAGAGAGGTGATGGCTGAGTATGAGAATGTTTGGTTTAAGCTGTTACTGGTAATCAGTGGCAAGTTGTGATCCGTTCATTGGTCACAAATCATTCCAGGTTTGATTGTTGATTGGGTCGGTGACCTAACTCAACCAAATTTTTGATTTCTTATTATATGTTATTATACAAATGGGCTCAACAACTTTTTTTTTCATCTATTCCCTTGCCTCCCCGAGCGGGTAGGCTCTACTGGGCTGAATGGGAACAAAACATAATATCTCTCTTGTTTGGTGACCTCCCACAAGATCCTCTATAAATATACACCTAGCACGTGAGAAACAATCCCCGGTTCATCAACCAATCGACAATTGATCAACAGTGGGACTGCGGCCTAGCGGCCTATCGGTTCTAACCTACCTACCTAGGCCTCCTTCTGTTTAGCGTCATAATCAACTATTGAATTGAACTTGGAATTAAAGGAAAACTATCTGGAAGGGTATAGTTCATTGAGAATCAAATCTGGTTGGATGGCTCGATAATTCTCAAACTTCCCAAGCATTTTTGAATACAACAACCCTCTCCCATACGGTCGAGCGACTCGTACCTCGCCCCTCCCCCTCATACCTCAGGAGAGCACCTTTGGTCCAAGAATGATGATGTTTATGAAATCTGTTGTAATCAAACTTGTGACCTTTTCTTTCTGATCCGGGTATGTTGTGGAATGTGGGGCATATCCATGAGATGTAGCAATATTTTATAATACTCATGTTGGCAAGAAATAGCGATACCTTTAAAAGAAATGGGGTAAGCATGAATGCGGACCTGAATGCGGTCTAGGTAATGCGAACTGTTCCTTCCAGGGTGGTATTGTTCTCTGCGCTTGCCAACGCCATGGCGGATGTTATTGGCTCATTATTTCTTTTCAATCAACATTTCCTCTCCTATCGGATCTGACTCCCTCCCTATCGAAAACTCTGACTGATCGACTGATCGAGTATAACATGGAGTATAAACAGACTGACAAGAGTTCTAGCACTTACTGTAGCTTCTCTTTTCCAGGTACGGAGTATCAAGCCAAGCCTGGTAGCTAGGCAATTAGCTAGGTTGATTAGCGCAGTTGAATAATATAGGCTTAGTGAGCAGTCGTAGTCCGGGCCAAGTGAAGTAGCCAACCCAAGTCCTCTGCCAGAAGCCAACTAGACAAGTATAGAAGAAAAGAGTGAACTTGTTCTGGGTGAAGAAAGAACAGCTATATACTCTTAGTAGTAGGTAACTTAGTTGGTTGATGGTGTAACTTCGGGAAATAGTGAATAGGGTTATTATATAACTGATTCCATTTGGGAACTAACTGGGGCTTTATAACTATCAGGTTCCATTGGGTGATTCAAGAACTGGAGGTTAAACTGTGAATGTAAGGTGAACTACATCAGGTGAAACAGTTGGTTTTAGGTTCACATTGTGTCTCATTCGATGACAACGTGGGGAACTCCATCTATCTCATTTCCTGTATCAATGGGGGAGTGTGCTTTGGATTATAGGTGAACTTCTTTTTCTAGACTCACACGTGTTTCCAGACCTGTGCGATGTTGGCCACAGCGGGTATGATGGGTGCTAGCCAGCCTCGGGTTGGACCAGCTCCCTAGCTAGATTTCTTTCTCCAAGCCCGGAGTTCTTTGACCATATCTTGGGTTGGCCTAGCTTCTTCGTCGGGTTATATTATGGTAAGCAATGAAGTGGATAAGTTCAAAATGTCATCGATGCAAATACAAGAAAAAAACACAAAGTATGTCAAGAGGTTGATAGAGCTAATGAGAAGGGAAAGGTAGTTTTCATTTTATATTACAACACTGTGTATGAAAGTCCATTGGATAGTAAAATTTGGTATAATTTTTTTTACTCACTCAATCAGACAACAATTTTTTATAGTCAATTTGAATCACAAATCAAGTCTCTAGAGGACACAATTCATGTAGTTAACACACCACAAATATAAAGTTAGCCATCGAATTTAACCCTAAATGAGACTACTTGCTCTATTAGAATAGAATAATATAAATATATTATATCTAAAATAGTGGTTTTAGAATCACCTATCCAAAAGAAAGCAAGAATAATGAATTGTCACGTAAAAGAGAGAAATGAGAAGTCAATTGAAGGATATTCAAGTTGCAATGTAGGAGACTTGTAATCGTTAAGAAAATTCTAATAAATTTGTCATGTTGTTATATTCCCTTTGTCAATGGTCATGTTCGATAATAAGGCTACTTTGCAACCTAGTTTACCTAACCAAGACAAAACTTAAAATTTGAGGTGTTACTTTGCACTTCAAAAAGATGCATATGATTGGTAAAACTTGCAATGCACATTTCATCATTTTATATATATATATATATTATTTATTTTGTTGTTGTGTGTCTATATGTATGTGAATTCATGTCAATAGAAAATGAAAATATATCACAATTTTTTAATTTTTTAGGGACATACTAAAATATGAATCATCGTATGGATGTTAATTTTTCAGCCTTTGAGGGATAACCTTGAATTTATTAGAATATTTTTCCTTTATTTTATTTTACATAATCTTCAAATTAGACATCTAAAAATTGAAATTATTTCAAAAAATGTTGAAATTATATTATTTGGATTACAATAAATAAGATTTAATAAATAAGATTTTTAAAGTATAAAGAAATAAGCATACTCACTTGTTTTAATAACCACATCACATCGTGTTTAATTAAATTATGTGAGAGTAGTTATGGTTGTATTTGTCTTGGTTTTATTTATTTGGTTTTTATTTTAAAAATGCATTAATTTTAACCTTTATTTCATTACCAAGGATTAATATATATGAAACGTTTTGTGGATTAGAATGGGGTTTTAAATGGTGGATGGAAACCTTCAAGGAACTCAAAGGTGAGAATTTTACATCCAATGAATGTGCATTTTGTTCTCTTCTATTCCCGAATAATATGTTTTCCATGCTTACTAGGAGGGATGTGTCCTTGATTGTGATGGTGATTTTTTTGTTCACTGCTTAGGATCTTCAACTTGCAAAATGAAGAAGGGGGTTGGACTTGGAGAAAATACAACCTAAGAGTGTAGATTTGGAAGAGACCATCCAAATAATCCACAAGGAGATCAAATCCCTCTATAAAGTTCTTATAAAGATCAAGTCTACCAATAAGTGGATCAAAGTCCACCCCCATGACCTTCAAATTTTTTACTCTCTCTGCAGCCCCGTGAACCCTAGTTTGTCGTTGCAGCTCTCATTTCTCGCCGGATTTCGAAGACGATGTTGTTGCATTCAAGTCTCTAGTAGGCTCCTTAGACAACCACCCAACTCGACCAACGCATTCCCAGTTCGTTAAGACACTGAATCAAATTCCAGAAGTGGCCATTCCACGTGTCCTTGCTCGGAGAAAGGCTCTTTCTTTCGCTTCCAGAGCGCTCATCGGTCAATTCATGGGGTTATGGTCATCTCCTCTTCAAATATATCTTTGGATTTAGCGGAACTGGCACCCTCTGATTCAAGGGCATATGGTCATCTCCTCTTCAAATATATCTTTGGATTTAGCGGAACTTCTGCATTTACCCTTTCATTGTTGTGGGGATGAAGTTTTAAAAATAATTGGGGATACTTTGGGAAAATTCATCGATAGAACTGAACCCAAGTCTAGTGTGTACTCTTGTGCAAAGATGTGTGGAGTTCGATCTAGAAAAAGGACTTCCAAAAGAAATAAAACTAAGGTTGGATGATTGGACTTACATTCAAAAGATGGATTATGAACAAGTCTCGTTCAAATGCAAGAGTTGTCATGAATACGACCATTTTTCCAGAAATTGTACGGATAACAAGAAAACCCAGGAAACAAATACTCCACAGCAGGAAGAATGATGACAACAAGTAAGGAAAAAATATAACACAGGCAAAGGATCAGGATTCATCCCTGGTCCATCAAGTTCCTCCCCCAAAGCGGGAACCTCTCGCCATAACCCTCCAACAACTGAAAAATCTCCTCCAAAGAAACCCGCCCCAACTCCTTCCCCTATCATCCCCCCTCCCCTTCCTGAAACTCTTTTGAAATTATGGGCGAACCCTCTTCTAGGAAAGTTCAGCCAACTGGTCCAGTGTTGGAACCTTCAGTCCATTCTACCTCCTCATCTCTAGAAAGAATAACTGAAGAATCAGGTGAAGAGGAAAGTTTCCACGAAGCTAGTCAAGACGAGGATCCTTAAGAACTCAGGGAAAATCCATCTCAGGAGCTCCCCCCTTCGAAAAATCAAGAAATGGAAGAAGGGGAACTTCCATTAGAAAAACCCAGAAAGTATGGACACAGATCCAGTAAAGAAGCCATAGAAGAGGCGACGTCAAAGGAGCGGGCCCATGGTAAACAACAATCCATAGAAAGCTTAATGAACATCTCAAATCGCAGAGGAGGAAATAAAGGCTCAGATCTCCCGACCCCTGAAAGTTGGGCCTCTTCTACTCCTCACCAATGAATTTATCTCCTGGAATTGCAAGGGATTTGGTAATAGATCCAAAATTGAATCCCTAAAATACCTTATTACTACAGGAAATCCCTCTATAATTCTCCTCCGGGAGACAAAAATGGAGGAAAAAGTAGTGTTATAAACAACAACAAAAAGTCTTCAAAAGTTGCAGTGGAGCGGCTATAAGCTCACATGGTGCCTCTAGTGGAATCACCACTCTCTGGGAAGAGCAGATATGGAAACTTGAGGTAACCCAACTCACTCAACATTGGCTTCTTACAGTTCTTAAAAATAAACAATCCAACAATCTTGTCTCTATCATCAACATATATATGCCTAATAGCTATGTTGAAAAAGTAACCTGTTGGAACTCCCTCTTCACACTAAAAAATTCTATGGATCTCATGTCATGCATAATTGGGGGTGACTTCAATACCCACCTCAACCCAGGAGAAAAAAATGAGTAAGTATAGTCAGAGACCCTTTCTCTGAAAAACTCAATGATCTCATTCCGGACTGGAACCTCCAAGGTATTACACCCACTAAAGGGAAATACACCTGGAACAACAAGCGCTCCAGTCTTAGCCACATAACTGCCTGCCTAGACCATTTCCTTATCAATAGAAATTTCCTACTCTCCTCCTTCGACATATCCTCCCTTATTCTCCCTTCATCCATTTCCGATCACAAACCTATCTCTTTGATTTTTACCAATTCTCAGAACTTTGGTCCCCTTCCCTTCCATTTTAACCCCCTTTGGATCGACAATCTCGATATTCCCTCTCTCATTCAGCAAGCTTGGTCCTCCCCCATTTATGGGTCCCCTAATTACATATGGGAAAGCAAGATGAAAGCAGTAAAGCTAATTCTCAAAGATTGGGTGAAATCCTCCTTCATTCCCCCGCAACAAGAAAGAATAGAGAAGGTTGGGATCCTCTTAGATATCCAGCAGAGAATAGAAGAAGAAGAAGAAGTCATTGAAACGCTTCTGACTAAAAAAAAAGAATATCATCAACAAATTCACTCCTCTATGCACAGGGAAGAAGAGAATTGGAGAATGAATTCGAGGAGTCTATGGCTAAAAGAAGGGGATTCAAACACTTCCTTATTCCACAAACAAACTCAAAATAGGAGGAAGAAAAATACAATCACTAGTATCCTTTCAAGCTCTCGGAAGCAACTGGAAACCTTCGAACAAGTCAAGGAAGTAGGATCACAACACTTTGAGCTACTTTATCAACAACCTAATGAAGAAGGATCAGAGGAAGACATGCAAGCAATTCTCGATAATATCCCAAACCTCATCTCTGAACATGACAACTCCCAATTAGTGAAGGAGATAACAGAAGAGGAAATCGCCAAAGCGGTGTGGGAAATGGACCTAGACAAAACCCCAGGGCCTGACAACTTCCCAATTAGGTTTTATCACCATTTTTTGGCCATTATAAAGAGAGATCTCAACAAAATGTTGAATTATACTCCGTAAAAACAAAAGTTGGGAGGCGCTACAAAATCAACCTTCTTAGCCCTCATCCCTAAAGGAACAAATCCCTCAAACTTCTCCCACTTTTGACCAATTTCCCTCTGCAATTCTTCTTACAAAATCCTCAAAAAAATCATAGGAAACCGCTTAAAACCTCTTCTTTCCAAGCTCATTTCAAAAAACCATGGAGGATTTCTCAAAAACAAGAAGATTACTGACAATATAGTACTGGTACAGGAAGAAATCCATTCCAGTAGGAGAAATAAAGACCTCGGAATGGTTATCAAACTGGATATGGTGAACACCTTTGATAGTGTCAAACACTCCTTTCTTTTCTCAATTCTTAAAGCCTATGGGTTCTCAGATGTTTTTATCAATTGGATCAAGGCTTGCATTGGTTCTCCTTGGATAACCCCCCTGGTAAATGGTCGTCCCTCCCATTTCTTCAAAGAAAGCAAAGGCCTAAGACAAGGTTGCCCTCTTTTCGCCTATATTTATATTCTATTAGTCGATTCCCTCAGTCGGAAACTAGAAGAAGAAAGAAGGATTGGTAGGCTTCTTGGTTTACTTATAGCTCGGGGGGTCAAGGAATTAAACCACTCCCAATTTTTTGACGATACCCTTCTCTTGGGGGCGGCTACTAAAATCATCGCCAAACATTTTCAGAAAGTTCTAGACTCCTTTCTCTTTGCTTTTGGAGGAAAATTGAACAATTCTAAATGTAAGATATATGGTTGGAATGTTTCGGGACACATCAAAGATCACATCTCCAGAATATTTGGGTTTCCCTTCATTATCACATGGACTCATTTCAAATATTTAGGAATGCCTATTTTTCTAAATTCCTATGGTTTTATTTCCTGGCAGGATCTCATTGACAAAATCCTATCTCATATCCAAAGCTGGGGGGGGGCGTTGAATTAACCCAGCTGGAAAAACGGTGCCCCTTAACTCTGTCCTCTCCTCTATTTCCATCTTTCAATGTCCCGGCCTACTCACCCCCAAAGGTATTCTCAAAAAAAATTCCAAAGCACTTCGATGTTTCCTTTGGGTTGGTGGGAAAACTAACACAAAGAAATTTCATCTTCTCAAATGGAAATATGTTTGTCAACATTTCGACAAAGGAGGTCTAGCCATCAAAGACCTAAGTCTAATGAATTCGGCTCTTAGAACAAAACTTGTATGGCGTCTTATCTCAGGCCCTCCAGAATGGTGGAAAGTTGCTCTTGTCGCTAAATATTTCAACACCTCAAGGATTCGTTGCTTGGATGCATCCCCTCCCCAGCTTCCCGGCTCCCCAATTTGGTGTCTCTTCAAGCACTCCACACATCTTATCAAATCAAAACTTTATTGGGCCCCTGGAAATGGATCTTAGATAAATGTCTGGGTAGATCGTATCTTGGATCAAGAACCAATAGGAAGACATGACTCCCTCTGCCCCATGAAAGACTGATGCTTCTCCAAAGGTCTTCTTCTTCTGCAAGACTTTTTCATTTGGGCCCCTGATGGCAACTGGATCAATTGGAAACACCTGGACACCCCATCCCATCTTCTCCCTTTGGTCTCTCTTTTCTACAATATGTTGGCAGGTCGAGCCCTCCTTAATTCTCATGCAATTGACTCCCGCAGTTGAGGCCACTCAAGATACTCAATTAAAGAGGGATACTCTTTCCTCCAGTCTTCCTCTCAAGTCCCTCCAGTCTCCAGAATCTGGAAAGAGATTTGGTGAGGGCCTTCTCTCCCCAAAGTCAACATCTTTTGTTGGTTGATGGTTCATGGAAAAATCCTAACAGCGGAGAACTTGCAAAAAAGTGGAATAATGGGTCTTTCAAGATGCCCCCTCTGCCTTGCAGCCTCAGACTCCATCCATCACTTTTTCTTGGAATGTTCTTACTCTTCTCAACTCTGGAACCTATTATTCCTTCCCCTCTCCTGCCAAATTTTTCCATCGGAGAATTGCATTGAAATGTTTGTTTCTTGAAAACAGAGATATGTTGGCAGCTTCAAAAATAAGAAATTCTTCTCCCTCGTATGGAAACAAATTCCCAAATTTGTTTGTTGGGAAATATGGCTAGAAAGGAATCAAACAATTTTTCGGGAGAAGCTCCCCCCCCCCGCAGTGTATATTTTCCAAAATTTGTGGCTTCATTTCTGAAGCCTTCTCCTCCATATCAATTCATCTTAATCCTCCAAGCTCCCTAGAACAAATAAAAGAAGATTGGATCTCTAACATTTTGGGACCGAACTACCCAAGAAAGTTCCCTTCCCCAGTCAGGTCTACTAAGACGAAAAAGTGGCAATCACGGCTCAGGGACCTTGAATTCCTTGACTGGAAACGACAACAAACTTCTCATATTCTCTTCTTCGATAGAGCTTCTATAGGTAATCCAAAGGCGGCAGGTGCGAGGGGAGTCATCATATATTCCGATGGACAAAATATTTTGGACTACTCTTGGGGTATGGGGAACACCACCAATAATAAAGCAAAAAACCTAGCAATCCATATGGGGTTACAAATTGCTTGATCATGAAATCTTCATGAGTTAATTGTTCTTAGAGACTATGATCTAATCATTAAAGAGCTTATTGCCTCCAACAAATCCACAAATCAAGCTCTTTTTGGTCTCCAGTCTTAGATAAAGGCCCTGAAATCTCAATTCATTAAGATCCAATTCTTCCATATTCTCTTCTCCCAAAACCAAGCAGTTGATCATCAAGAAAAAGTAGCTAAAAACAAGGAACAAATCCTTCTTTCCATTAATCAAATCATGTCCCATGTGTGGCTTCCTTAAGAATTACCAAAGGTGGTGATTTCCTCAAAATCTCTTGGGTCCCTATCTTTGTAGCGGCCTTGTCATTCTCGGACTTTCCCTTCCACCTCATATCCTTCTCTCCGCCATCATGTATCTCCTATTCGGACCTCAGTGCTCCTGTGTTTTGGAAAGCCGGCACTTCATGCCCCCTGACACGTGGATATTCCTTTGGCTTCGTGGTGCTTTGATCGTCCATCTCCTCTTTTCCCACATGCCACGTCGAAGCAACCTTTCTCTTATGCATGTTTGTTGTGTAGTCTTTCAACACTCCCTGATGTTTTCCATCACACTCATGGCGTCACCGAAAGAGTTTTCCTCTATGGACGAGTACTTTGGTCCATGGGAACTTCAATTCTCCTATCTTCTCCCGCATGCAAGCCGCAAATCTTCAACTTATATGTGCATTTGACATCGTTTGCGTGCCCTAAATATGTATTTGCACTCCAGAAAAAAAAATCAGTCCTTTGAGCATCTTCATTCCCTTCTCATCATGTGGAGAAGTTCCAGAGCACCATGCTCCTGCCCCTCATGTGCCCTTGAGGATCTACGAGACCAAAACTGGGATCTGAGAGCTGTGATTAGGACCTCAGGGGAAAGAATGGGAATGCAAATCCGAGAACTTAAAACGGAGAATCAAGAGCTTAGATGCCAAAGTGCATCCCTTCGGAACCACCTGCAAACTCGGGAACACATGCATAATCAAGAGCTCGCAGTCGTTATGTGCAGGGTTAATAGAAACACCAGGCATATCAGTCTGCTCAGACAACAATTGGGAAATCCTCTTGACTGTTGTAATGTCCCTTTCCAAATAGGAGCTCTAGAAGAGGAGGCTTAATGGTCTAAACCACCCCGTTAGACTATAGCCAGGGCCAAA
>SNQJ01S0091761.1:0-17902 GCA_010110895.2 Picea sitchensis | reverse complement strand
CCGTCGCAAAATGACCCAAATTTGCTAGTGTTGCTTCCCGGAATATTATATTCTTGTCAAGGTTACACGTGGAGGTAAATACCTCCCGCAACTACCATAATATCAATAGTAAATCCATTTGGAATTTATTGGAATTGCGACCTAGGTTCTAGTTTTTGTAGTCTTTCCTATGTTGTCCAGTATCCAAGTTTGAAAATATGGTTTTGATATTATATTTTCATTTCAATATGAGCCTTGAGTTATTAAAAAAAATCGGTTTCAATGGTACAAAGTTTTGGTTATTATATATCATGAAATTTTGGTGTACATGGCATATGGTTGAAAAATGAAATTGATTAAACCCTAGCTTATTCATATGGTTGACAAGTTGATTAGTTATTATGAAGTGACAATTTGGAGCAACAATGAGTGAAAGGATTAAAGAGTTGATATAGTGTGTGGTTTGTGCTTACATGCAATTTGGTATAATCCTGTGATTGGTTGTATGGCATATTGTGTATATGTCTATGGCTTATGTGAATTTTTTGAAGTTACAAGTGGCATGCACATTTGCATTTGTTTGGAGGGAGACACGATGGGATGGCCATGTAATTGATTTGCAAGGACATGGTAATTAATTCCACAATTTTGCATATAACACCCTTCACTCTACCTTGGGATTTGGTCATTTTATTTGGTTTCTATTGTGGAGAGGATGAGATCGATCCTAATGTGGAAAATTTGTTCCTAGTGGTTGCACCAATCGTTTTCATCCATAAGCATTGGTATAAAAATAGCTTGAGCCCAGGTATGCAAATATCATCTTGTTGAGCATCACTTGCATACATTTTGCATAGAAATAGTTCATTAATGGCTATGGTTCTTGATTGGTTTTTGAGTATGCTTCTTTTTCCCCTACTTTTTTCTCTTAATCAATTAATTGTTCAAGGGTTTCTAAAATGGTTACTCTATGATGAATCTTTCTTCACTCCATGCTTTCACTTTCCATTTATTTTTATTAGTATGGTTGTTGGAGAAAACCCATTTGGAATTTATTGGAACTCTGGCCCGAGTTCAAGTTTTCATAGTCTTTCCTCTGTTGTCCAGTATTCCAGTTTGAAAATATGGCTTTGATATAGGATTCTTGTTTCGAATATGAGTCTTGAGTTATTAAAAAAATATGGTTTGAATAGTACAATTTTTTGGTTATTATATATCATGAAACTTTGTTATACATGGCATGTGGTTGAAAAATGCATTTGATTAAAACCTAGATTATTTGTATGGGTGACAACTTGATTAGTTATTATGAAGTGACAAGTTGGAGCAACAATAAGTGGAAGTATTAAAGAGTTGATATAGTGTGTGGTATGTTCTTACATGGAATTTGGTATTAGCCTGTGATTGGTTGTATAATGTATTGTGTATATGTTGATGGCTTATGTGAATTTTTTGAAGTGACAAGTAGCATGCACATTTGATTTTGTTTGGAGGGTGAAATGATGGGCTGGCCATGCAATAAATTTGCAAGGACATGGTAATTAATTTCACAGTCTTGCATATACCACCCATCACTTTTACTTGGGAATTGGTCATTTCATTTGGTTTCTATTGTGGAGAGGCAAAGCTCAAGCATGGTGTGGAAACTTTGTTCCTAGTGGTTGCAACAATTGTTTTCATCCATAAGCATTGGTATAAAAATAGCTCGAACCCAAGTATATAAATATCATCTTGTTGAGCATCACTTGCATAAATTTTGCACAATAATAGTGTTTTAATGGATCTGGTTCTTGACTGGTTGTTGAGTATGCTTCTTTTACCCCTGCTTTTTAATATTAATCAGTTCATGGTTCAAGGGTTTATAAAATGGTTACTCTGTGATGAATATTTCTTCACTCCATTCTCTCACTTTCCATTTATTTTTATTAGTATGGTTTTTGGAGTAAACCCATTTGGAATTTATTGGAATTGCAACCTGGGTTCAAGTTTTCGTAGTCTTTCCTCTGTTGTCCAGTATCCCAGTTTGAAAATATGGTTTTGATACTGGATTTTCATTTTGAATATGAGTCTTGAGTTATTAAAAAATTCTAGTTTCAATAGTACAGAGTTTTGGTTATTGTATATCATGAAGCTTTGGTGTACATGGAATATGGTTTAAAAATGCAATTGATTAAACCCTAGCTTATTTGTATGGGTGACAACTTGATTAGTTTGGAGAAACAATTATTGAAAGGCTTAAAGAGTTGATATAGTGTGTGGTATGTGCTTACATGTAATTTGGTATCATCATGTGATTGGTTGTATGGTGTATTGTGTATATGTTGATGGCTTATGTGAATTTTATGAAGTGACAAGTGGCATGCACATTTGAGTTTGTTTGGAGGGTGATGCAATGGGTTGGCCATAAATTTAATTTGCAAGGACATGATGATTAATTCCACAATCCCGCATATACTACCCTTCAATCTACCTTGGGATTTTTTCATTTCATTTGATTTCTTTTGTGGAGAGGAAGAGCTCGATCATGGTGTGAAAACTATGTTCCTAGTGATTGCAACAACCATTTTCATCCATAAGAACTGGTATAAAAAGATCTTGAGCCCAGGTATGCAAATATCATCTTGTTGAGCATCACTTGCATACATTTTGCACAGTAATAGTTCATTAATGGCTCTAGTTCTTGCCTGGTTGTTGAGTATGCTTCTTTTTCCCCTTCTTTTTTCTCTTAATCAATTAATGGTTCAAGGGTTTCTAAAATGGTTACATTGTAATGAATCTTTCTTCACTCCATGCTTTCACTTTCCATTTCTTTTTATTAGTGTGGTTGTTGAAGTAAACCCATTTGGAATTTGTTGGAATTGTGACATGGGTTCAAGTTTTCATAGGGTTTCATCTGCTGTCATGTATCCTAGTTTGAAAATATGGTTTTGATACATGCTTTTCATTTTGAATATGAGTCTTGAGTTATTAAAAAATTATGGTTTGAAAAGGGTGTATTTGCATGCAAATATTGCACTCATCCATGTTCATTTCGCATAAGTCATGGTTGTATAGTGGTTATGACTAGTATTGAAATATTTTGTTTGGTCAAAACTAGGTTTTGAGCCCACAACCTCAATGGGTATTTGAAATAGTAAATAGTTTACACATACTATTTTGTTTTAATTACATAACCAGACAAGGTTCTGGTTGATTTGGGTTTCAAACTCACGGCAATATAAGGGATTGTTTTTTGTTGAGTTCAAAAGTTCATACGAGCTATCTCTTCCCTCATAGATCATAAAATCAAGCAATGTTATATCCACAAGCATGAAAGTTGGGTGCAATGCTTTGTTAAATATTGGCTTTTTGGGTTTTGAACCTGCACCTATAATGTGGTAATCGAGTTTTAATTAGTAGCTTATGAACAACAATATGGAACTCATATTATTTTTTGACTCTGAGCCAAAGTCGAGTTTGAACCCACGTCTTTTTAAATGATTAATTTAATTTTTAGCATGCATATGGGTTGCTATATGGCTTTACAACAATGTTAATTTAACTTTTGATTGGTGGAGAGTTTGCATTGATATTCAAACTCATAATGGTGAGAAATATAATTGTTTTCAAATTGAGTTGATAAGTTAAAAAGAGTTTTGGTTTTCATCACTAAAATTGAGGTTTTGAGTTCGAATATTGCTTAAACAAACTCTATTTTTGAGAGATGTTATATTTATGGTCACCTGGTCGAATTGATTTCAAACATGTCTGGAAGAAATATTATGACTATATGCACTCTTTGTTGATCATGTTCGTTTCGAAAGGTCATGATATGAATATAACTTTTTATCCTACAACATTGTAAATATTTTGAAGGTACAACCTACCTCTACTGGCCATGACATCCTTTTGAGGTTTTGTATAAAAAATTGCAAAATTATTTTAGTTTATACTCTATTCATTTGAACCCAGGATATTCATAAGCTTTTATAACAAATATATTGATTGAAACTATTTGATAACACGATCTCATGTTGTCAAATAAGATGTAATGATTGTGTGGAAAAGGAGTGGAAATTTGATATACAGATTTAAAAGTTATTTTCCTTTTTATACAAACAGGACCAAATCCTCTCATAGTATACCATTTCTCATAAATTATTCCCAAAAAATCTTGAATCATGTTTCATTGAATTCCAAAACACTTTCTCCCCATGTTATATAAATAGAAAAAAGAGTAGATCTACTAGTAAGATGATATATACACATGGTATTTATGCTTGAACAGTTGATGTAATTTGAATGAATCATGAGATAACATTTTTTAGAGCATGTTGATATGAACGTTATTCATATTGAAAGTGGAATGTGTTATGATAGAATTAATAGAAATGGATTATGAACATTATCATGCATTCCTGTCATCTTTTTCATTTTCCATAAATTACAAGTCCTATTTTTCATTACTCCTTGCCATTATAATTCCATTTACATTCACTTCCCATGTTCAATAAGATCAATGACATTATATTAAAGATGTATGGTTTAAATATTGTGGACAAGAAGAGAAAAGACAATTATGATATTCATCCATGTTTCCCTTGTTTCCTCTCATTTTTTCCCTTTGTAGGCTTGATTGATTGGTCGGTTCAAAATAATTATTAAATTATTCTTACTAAAAATAGTATTTGATTATTAACATATTGTGATTTATGTATAAGAATTTGATCATTGGTGAATATTTATATGAGATTCTTTAGTAGAGGAAACAACCTCTCTGGTAACATGGGAAACCGAGGAAGAGTTCCCAATGCATTTGGGAAAAGAGGTAGAAATAAAAGGATGAGGTTTTCCATCCATTTTGATGTTAATTCTAAGGAGTTTAACCAGTTGGTCCAAACTAGTTATTTAAACCTCGTGGTCCACCCTGCCTTTTAGCCCCCTCAGCCACCAATTATACCTCCCCTTGAGCCTCATCCAAGTATTGTAGAATTCCATGAGGAACCCATTATGCAACCCCGTGTGCCACCAGCCAATGATGGCTTGGAGAATGTGCATGTTAATCATCCATATGGTGTAGGTCATTTTCCCAGTATGTCACTACCACTCCCTCCTCCTCCTTCTTTACTTCCTGCTTATCATGTTGATTTTGTTTCCTCACATGTACATTATTTTCTGCTTCTAAATAATTATAAATCTTTAGATATTGAGCAAGATCCAAGTAACAGTTCTTGAAAATGATTTTATTCAGGGCTCTACAATCAATACATAGTTGCCACATTCCATCCTTTTTCTGCACTAACATAATTGGGCTCCCACAAGGTGAGAATATTCGTTTGAATGTGTCCCTTGCGAATGAGCTCACGAATTTAACTCTTTATTTCCTCATTCTCCAAAAGGGGGCATATTTATATTAGACCATTGGGAAAGGGAGCATCGGGTATCAAATCAATGGGATGTTTGACCTAACAATGCATAGGCACCCCTACAGGTGAAGTGAAGAGGTATCTGCATTCCTCTACAAGATTTTCCACTTGTTTCTACTGTGTAGAGAGACTCTGTATTGAATTTTTTGTGGTCATAGTGACCTTTCATTCCCCTTCTGACCGAAACATGAAATTCCAAAAGTATTGTGGGCCCTGAGGTGATTAGTTGATATGTCAACTTCCCGGGGGCGCAACTTTTGCATACGATATTTTTTTGGGGCGCAATATAGCTCGTTAGAAAGAAATATCCCAGGATTAAAATTGTTTTCTAGGGCCATGGCATGCCATGGTATCCCATGGCTCCCAAAATGTCCAATCAACACTGTTTAGGGCCTCAAAATGGACCCAGAAGTTTGGGACCCAAAAAAACCGTAGAAAAACTACCAAGAATATAGAGAATGTCGTACATGCAAATGTAACCAAACCATATGACCAACCTAAGACTTGTGTGGAACCTGATGTTGGTCATGTCAATGCTTATACTTGGCATTGGATTTCTGCAAGATTTCATGGAATTGTTGGAAGATGTGTTGCAAGTGCTCTGCCCATATCTGGTTGAAGATGAGGATTTCATCCAAATAGACCACCACAAAAGATTTTGTGAATGGCCACAAGATATCATCCATCATCCTCATGAATTTCGTTGGAGCATTAGTCAAGGCAAAAGATATTCCCAGACACTCGAAGAGGACTTCTTTAGATGTGAATGTTGTCTTCCATACATCAATTGATTCTATAGGAACCCGGTGATAGCACAACATCAAATCAATATTGTCAAAGAAATCGGTACCCTTAATTTGGTCAAAAAGATCATCAATCCAAGGGATTGGATATGATTTCTTGATAGTGGTTTTATTCAGGGATTTAAAATCAATAGAGAGACATCACATTCCATCCTTATTCACCAACACAATTGGGCTCCCCAACTTGGTCGAATGTGGCCCTTGCAGATGATCTCATGAATTTGACTCTTTATTTCCTCATTATCCAAAAGGGAGCATTTGTATATTGGACCATTGGGAAAGGGAGCACCAAGTATCAAATCAATGGGATATTTGACATGATAGTGCATAGGCATAAAATCAATGGGATGTTTGACATGACAGGTGAAGTGAAGAGGTATGTGTATTTCTCTACAATATTGTCCACATGTTTATTTTTTGTAGAGAGATCCTATGTTGAATTTGCAGTGGTCGTAGTGACCTTTCATCCCTCTTTTTTACTAAACCATGAAGAGGAAAAATTTTGCAGTCTGTGAGATTACTTTTCATCATTTTTTTGTCGAGATCAATGAAATCACAATAGTCATAACTACCTCTGATACCTGGTAGGTCTCTAGAATGATAATGACACTACAAGGTCAAGACTCATAAATAGCATAAACTTTATGCATAGAAGTTTGTCCTAAAATAACATCACAAACTTCGATTTGGGAAACATCACACAGTACCTCATCTTTGAAGGGCGTGATGTCATAGGATAGGCAACACTTCTAGATGAAATGAAATTATTGTCCCTAGCTCAACCAACCACTAGTGTATGGTTGGGGGAGTGGCATCATCAACAGCTTCAATATTTTGATGACCTTATTCGAGATCATTTTCTTTTGTATCTCATTGTCAAAAATGAAATGCAGAGTGGTTCCCTTCACCCACATATGTGAATGGAAGAGTCGCTCCCTTTCCTCAAGATCATCTAACTCATCTTGGTGGATCTTTGTGGTTGTGATGGTAGCACTAGGTTCCACATCAATGATCCACTTTCCCTTATCCTGCTTCAAATCGGAGTATTAGTCAAGGTATGAATATTTTTCTTTAAGATTGACCAACAAAGATTGTTTTGAGTAGCATTCATTAGTGTTGTTCCAAGGTATTTTGTGGAACTCACACCACTTTCCAGTGTCCTTCATCTTCCTGCTACCCTTATTTTCTTGCGGTTTCTACTGGATCTCTTGAGGTTGGTATTCCTTGCTATGTCCCTTTTTCTGTGAGTTAGGGCCACATTTTCCCTACTTCTATTGTTACAGATTTGCATACCCAAACTCTCGCTTATTTCTCGCTTAAATTTATGCTCAGTTTTGATAGCATATTGATAAGAAGCTCCCAATGAGGAGATGTTCAAGAAATTCATCTCTATTTGGATGTACCTACGTAGGACATTGTGGTACTTTATAGCCAGGTGTTGCTTGAAGTCTCTAATTCCCAACTTTGAGCGTAATTTATGGAAGATGTTAGTGTACTCTAACACTGTCTGGTCTCTTTCCTGACAGAGTCATCCATCTCGTGTATTGGTCATCACAGTTTCTGAAAAGGTATAACTCCTCCTTGTGGGCATCAACAAAGGTATCCCAAGTGGGTCCTATCCCGAATTCCATAGACTCATATTTTTTATGTCTCTCCCAATAACATTCCCACCAATATTTGACATGGGGTAAGGATTTAAGGAGAGAGAATATGATATTTTCAGTGTTGAATTTCTTTTGAATAAAGTAATAACCTTCTAACACATTCAACCATATCTCCAAAGCATATGCATTAATATGGACTTCAAATAAGGATATATAAAATTTAACTTGTACCTTAAAGGGTGTCACACCTCTTAAATGGTTTCTTGTTCAAGGTGTCTTACTTGTCGTCGGTGGTTGTCAAACGATTTGGGAAAAGTTATCCATAATATCATTATGTTGTCGCGCAAGGGATTCCTTAAGAAAAATTTGAAAGGATATCATGCTCCATCATCTTTCTTTTCTTCCACCATGGGAGGTTGCTTGGGTTGGTGAGAGCGGTCATCCCCAAGTGAAACTAGCTCGATACCCAATCGTTTATACCCTTACCTCGTCTGGGACATGCACTGAGAAATAACAAGAGTCATGTTTCTTTGATACCGCTAATCTGGATTATATGGAATGATATACAAACAAATATATGGAATATAACACAGAAATACAGTGAAACCCAACTTTTATTAATGAATAAAATATCATAAGATCGTAGAATACAAATTAGCTAGAATGGTGGTAACTTATCTCTTAAGAGAAAGAGATGTCGGCTATACTCATTCGCAAAAAGATGATTACAAAGAGAAATAAAAAGGACCTTTTATCATGAAGAATCAAAATAGAACAGGAAAGAACATTAAACATAAAAACCCTAACGCTATAAGATGAAACACCAAAAGTATTGCGGGCCCCGAGTTGTTTCGCTAATACGTGAACTTCCCAGAGGTGCAACTTTTGCATACAATATTTGTTTGGGGTACACAATAGATAGTTGGAAATAAATTTCCAAGGATTACAACTTATTATTGGGACCAAGGCATGCCATGGAAACCCTTGGCCCCCCGAATGTTCGAAAAAAACAGTATAGGGCCTAAAAATGACCCTAAAAGTTTGGGACCCAAAAACCATAGAAAATTTCCAACACGAGAGAGAACCATTGAGTTAGTGGAAGTGGTGGGAGACCGCTAATATCCACGTATATCAACATCTGTCAAGACAAAACCCAAAGGATTGAAACTATGAACATTAGAGGAGGCTTAGATCATGACAAGTGGTAAGGGGAGGAGCTAAAGGAGGAATACCTTAATAGAAGTGACTCCATGTGGCACTAGAAAGAATTTCCATAGTCAAAATAGGTCCCTTGGAGGCATTACACATTATTTAAGGTGTATTCCACATATTTTGAGGCATGTGGAGGAATTACACTTTGATCAAGGCATGTTTTGCATATTTGAAGGAAATCCCTTTACATGAGGAGGTACCATGTGGCATAGTTGACATGGTCCAAGCCCTTGAAAAAATAATCAATGCATACTCTAAAGAAAGAGAAAGATGAAAAGTGGAAAGTGGATCCATGCAACAATGAAATATGTCATAGGTCTAATTTGGACCTATAAGGCAAAGGAAGGCCAAGGAAAAATCATATTCACTCAAGAGGAGGTGCACTAGGGTTTTTCATCTCTCCAAGATGTGTGATACAATTCAAGAGGCCCTAAACACATATGAAGAAGACATAGGGGGTGTGCCCTATGTGGGAGGACAAGATTTATGAATTAAGTGATCATTTTCTCTTTTATAAACCTTAATTTAGGAGGATGGGAACCTATAAATAAAGGATGATTTCATTTGCTAGAGGCATGATTGGAAGAGTGAGAGTTCACCTACAAGATTAATTGAATATTTTTGGAAGGGAGAAGTTAACGAACAAGTTGAATAAGAGGTTTTTCAATATCCTTATTATTTTCATGGAATATTAGGGTTTTTTCAAGAATTTCCAAGGGTGTACTATTAAAATAATCTTTGAGAAGGATGATGTTGTCACAAAATAAGAGATTAGGGTGCAAGTTGTAAACCCTCCTTAATCCTTGATGTAACCTTGATGTTTTGGAGGATTTACTATTGTAATTTTCTAGTTAGGTGAGACCTATTTGGTCTCCTTGATTTAGTTGTGAAATTAGATTTGAAGAGAAGATGTATTGTTGGTTGTTCATTCACTAATAAGGATATCCTCATTTGTCTACTTCATCTAGGGTTTCATATTATATATGTTCTTTCATTTTTTAATGGTGGCACATTATTCTTGGCTATAATTTCATGGTTGTGATAATGCATATTGTATAAGGGATCTCACTTACTCTTTCATAACCTAAAAATTTGTTCTGAGCTAATTATGGTGCATAAGTGAAAGAGTTAATTACATATTCTCCATAATATTCAAAGCCTCTAGTTATTTTTCCTTGACTCCATTTCCCAATTGGATATAAATTGGTCTTGGTCCACCATCCCTTTATTTGTAAAGAACAACTTAAACATTCTTTTCAAGGGCTCTCCTCCTTGTGCTGAAAAATAACTACCCTAAAGTGAGGGGAAGTGTTGTTGTGGTGACAATGGGAAACCTTCCTAAGTTCCCCTGGGGATTTGAATAACTTTTAGTGTAGGTTTGGGAGGTTAACAAATTGGTATTTTTACGGGGGACAAACTCAAGTTCCCAAGATTTTTTAGATTGTCTATAGTGATTCGATGTGGGAATTTATTAGAAGATATTATTCTAATCTAGTAACTCAAAAAGGAACTAAGCCCCATTCCAAAAGATTTGTAGTGATCTTGTTATTTGTAGGGGTGAGGACATCCAATATATGTGAATTCATTTGAAGCCTCACCTAGTGATTCCATTGATATTGAAATGAGGTATGTTGCTGATGCAATTTACAATTTCATATTAGTTCTTTTTATGTTGAAGATTTGGGTTGAAGAAATATGACATCACTCAAAAGAATTGGATGTCAAAGTATTTTCTCCATTAGATTTATGGGTATCCTAAGATATTCAAATGAGTTCCTTGATATGGATTAGGATGAGCGCATTGTGATGTTCCATGGACATTGATTCATCAACACTACATGTTTCAACTTTTATTGAATTTGCTTCAAAATCCAATATAGTTGTCCATGAGGATGACTAGATGAAAACATTTGTACTTACTATAGAAGATTATTTAGAAATATGGTTCGAAAATATTGGTAGAAATGGAATATATTCATTTGCATGTCTAATTGAAGCATTTTTATAGCATTGGGATCTTAGTTATGAAGAAGGGAACAAATTGAGGATCTAGTTGATCTTTGTGAAAATAGACGAGGTGAGATATATTACCTAGTGTTTACATATCAGAATAACCCCTTAGATGCTCTCTTGGATAAAATCAATGAGAAAAATTATGCATGAATGTCCTTGGTTGAGTATATCAATGAAAAATATGGTGATCTAGGCCATGAGAAGCTTGGAAATGAGTTTCATGAGGGTCAATTGGATTACCAAGTTTCCTTTTCATCACATAAGCCACTTGTACATGAGATTCCAAATCCAGATGATAAGTGTGATGAATTTATTGGAGATCGTGTTCAAACATCTCATGAATACCTTGATAATTAAGAACACCATGCATTCCATCTTATTTTAGAGAGCCATCTTGTGATGATGATATACATATGCACTACTACATTTGGGATCAAAATTCAATGTAAAATCAATGTTTAAAACATTGAAAAAATGTCAAACATGAATATACTTAACGTATAATTGATGTTGAGCTTGTGTTGTCACAAATTGAATGTTTGGAACATTGACTACATGTCAAATAACTAACCATAACCACATTAAAATATTTCATTTCATACCCATTATTTTTTTGTTAATTGACACTATATCAACATTGGGTCGATGTTTGGAACGTTAACTATATGTTGAAAACCCGACAATAGCCACATTGAAATTTTCCATTCCATGTCCATTATGTGTCAATCAACTAACATATGTTTGACATTATATCAATGTACCACATGTCCATGCACTGTTGAATTCCATATTCAAATGCATTGAAGAAGGATCATACATCGAATATCTAATGTCTAGGTGATGTAAATTATGAACCTTCAAGGTTGGAGATGTTGAACACACATTGAAAAAGTGACATGGAATTTCATTAAATGTTGAAAAAATGTCCAATAATTGATGCTATGATTTTTTGTATTAAAAAAATATTCAAAGCAAGGTTGTTTTCTTTGAACCATGCAATGTAGTATATGCAAGAATGGTAGCTTTATTGTTGTAAATAATGTGTTCTTAAAAACTAAATTTAGACATCAATAAAGAGAAATTTAACTAGTATCAATCAACAAAGAATTGGCATGCAGTACCTCATTCATCGATGGAATTCTTTCCACCTACACCATTTTAAGTAAATAAGGAAAGAATTTAAGTACATTTACTCAATGAGTAACGCATTTTAGACTAGGGGGTACTTCCAAATCTTAACAAAAGTTTCATAATATAAATGTTATATAGTTCCTAATCAAGAACTTACAAATCTTACTCATTTAAGAAAACAAAATCATTTCATGATACAAAGCCTTGCAGTCACCTAAGTCGATAGCCAATAAATTTTTCATGGATCCAATTTGGTTCAATATTCGAAAAATATCTATAAAGAAGTGCATGAACAACATTCAATATTTGCATTATAACATTTACAAAAGTAGAAATTGTATGCTAAACTATTTAATTGTTCTTTCAATAATACTAGAAAGCATTACCTTGGGCATGTTTTAGAAGAAGGGAGATCAATGGATCCCAAAATGGTTAAATCCATTATGAAATGGTCAATTCCAACAAATCTATGTAACGTAAGAATCTTTGTGTCTAGCTAGATACTCCAGAAAAAAATTGTAAAATATTTCTCACTACTATCAAACATAATCTCTCCGCAGAGAAAGGGTGGAAAGTTCGAATGCATTGAAATGTATCCTCAAGAATTTGATACGTTGAAATAATTGTCGACCACTACTAAAAAATTATTGTTGTATAACCTCGTAAGGTATTTTATGTTCGTCATTGTTTAAAATGGAAAAGAGTGAAGGCAAAGTATAAGCATCCAACATTGATGGTATATCCCCATGATATATTAGAAAGTAAATGGAAATTAATTTCAATATATGTTTATCACCATGTTACTCATGACTCGATTCAAACATGACTCCATCATGGTAAGAGTTTATCAGTCATACTAAGCTTGTGCACTTAATTCCAACAAAGATAACTAAAGACATATAAGTTCATGAGAAACATTATAAGATTGCATGGAATGTCAAAAACAGTAATTTTCAATGAAGAATCTAAGTTCACATCAAAGTTTTGGACAAGCTTCAACAAAGATATGGGAACTAATGTGAATTTATAGATTCACCCTCAAATTGGTGGTTAGATGGAACAAATAAATAAAGTAATAGATCAGATGTTGAGGTTGTATGTAATGGACCAATAACAAAAATGGGAAGATAATTTTTCCTTAGTGGAATTTGCATATAGTAATAATCTCCATTCATCTCTTGAAATGGACCCCTTTGAAACTCTTTAGGGAAAAAATTGTTGAACATTGGGATAACATGGAGGATGGAGTGGTGGTAGGGCCAAAAATGTTCAATTAAATGAGCAAGTGGTTTTTATTAAACAAGTTAAAGGAATCAATTGACATGCAAAATAGTTAACATTGATTTGCATAGAGCTCCAAAAGAGTATCAAGTGGGATATAGAGTATTTATTTGGGTTAAACCCTAAAATATTCCTATTAATTATGGAAAGATAAATAATAAGCTAACCCCAAGGTTTTGTGGGCCATTTGATATTGATGATCAAACAACTCATGTGGCTTATATAAATACTCTACATTCTTCCTTGTCCAAGGTTCATAATGTGTTTCATGTTTCAATTTTGAGAAAATGTGTGCATGATGCTTCACATGTGATTGATTGTTTTTCTTTATTGGTTCAAAATTAGGGTGTGGTACAAATGAAGCTAGTATAAATCCTAGACCATATTAATCTCTATAACCATACCTTGGATCAAATGAATATCCAATAGGATATATATGATGAGGAAAATTCCACTTGGAAAGATAAAGAAATAAGGATAAGGGCACATCCAAAACATTTTAGTTATCTCCTAGATGGTTCTCTTTTAAGGGGAAGAGTATGCAATATCCCATTTTTTACTAGTTGGGTTAATGATCCGAAAAATCCTTAGATGTTGTTTATTTTAAATACACATAAACATCTACTTGCTCTTCGAAATAATAATGATCGCTTGACTAATTGCAAAATTACATGTGAAATACTTATCTAACCATATACACTTTAATGATAACTAAATTGCAAAATAATTGAGCATGAAATGAACAACAATGACGAAATCACACACACACAAGTTGGATAACAGAGTCCACTCAATTCGGTTTATGTCTCTAGGTCTGCTTCCAATAGATACCTTCTTTGTTAATGCTCAAATGCTTGTGTTTTACAATGACATTTTTACATGTTGCTCAAATGCAGAAACAGAATGCATCGTTGGATTCCTTGCAAAAAATCGTGCAAAATAGGTATAAAGTTCTCGAAATTTCATTAAGAGGCCTCTCAACATGCTTTACGGTGTAGCTTCAAGTTTATGTACCCTCAGACACACACTTCAAGAGAACCTCTACATAAAAATAATATACTACAACCTCAATTTGCTTGCCCATTAAATAGGGTGCAAGCCCTAATATATTGTATGAACTTCGGGGCAGGCATTAAATGTAATTTGGCGGGTTTGTTTTAACAAATTGCATGCATGGTTTGTTGGTTAAATCATTGTATATATATATGGAAATTTGGGGGTTTGAGCCCCACTGACCACCATATATTCCATCTTTTTGTTGGCATATTCGTTGGTTGTTTAATAAATGGTTACAACCATATATTATATGGTTACGTGGTTATGAAGTTTGTTAGCCCCCGCACGAGCTATGGCATTGGTCAAATGTATAGTATATAAACCAAGGGGCTAGGGGCTAGCCCTCGGCCCCTTTTTTCCCCCAAAATGAAACTTTATACAAATTCAAATATAATTTAAAACATGTCATGTTAAGTAACATGCGTGAGGCGTGATGTGTAATGGTAATGGAGGCTTTGTTAAGACTTTGGGAGGTCGTGGGTTCAACCCCCATCGACTCCCATAATATTTTGATAAACCATAACCAATATAGGCCAATGGAAGGTCTCCATGTGGTGACCTCTCATTGGATATCCCTTGCCACTTGTCAACTATGATTCATCCATCTAGAGTGTATGGCTTGCCTAGTCAGTGGTCAACCAATGTGCCACATGTCACCCTTGCAGTGATGACGCATGTCACCCTTGCAGTGCTGACACATGTCACCTTTTTTTACTTTTCCCTTTGACTTTTTTCCAGGTTTGACTAGAACTTTGACCACTCATAACTTTTGCATAAGAACTTTGTTTGAGGCGATTTTTGTGTCATTGGAAAACTATCGTTGAACTCTACGCATTGATGTCATTTTCAAGAGTATTTGGGACATTTGTACTTTAAGAATTTATAAACCATTCTGGACCTCTATGGACATTCTGGATACTCCTGGACGTCTGTGAGAATTCCTGGATCATTCCTCCCCGTTGGAAGACTTTTGGACCACCAAAATCTTTGATTACTCAGCAACTAGGTGAGGGTAGAGTTCCCTCACCCTTCCGATCTCCATCCATTTTTCTTTACTTGGTTTTACTCCTTTGAAACCAACTCGAAGATAATCCACATCACCTTGTTGTGAAGTCTTGATTCTCCTGTCGAGTATAACATCTTCCTGTAGCTCATCCAAATATTCTGGAGAAAAATCATCAACTACTGAAACTTAAATACTTTCATCTTCATCCATAATCATAGGAGGATCATAAAGCTTCAAATTCTCAACATTTACCACTAAATACATTTGCATGTAGGCTAGTAGATCTAACTGAAAGGCATTAGTACCAATCTTCTCCAAGATCTTGAATGGACCATATCAGATTGACCTTAGCTTTTTGCCTTCACCTTTCATTCTATCTTTCCTGATATGTAACCATGCTTGATCACTGAATTCAAGTTGATGATCAACCCGATGTTTATCATGCCTTGCCTTATACTTAGCTTGGATTTTCTCCAATTTTTTTTGTACTTCTTGATGTACCTGTTGAATTTTTTGAATGAACCTTTTAGCTTTATCTGTATCATCATGTCCATATTCTTGACTTTCTTCTCCAAAACCAAATTCCATAGGTGATTTAGGCAAGTACCCCAAACATACATCAAAAGGAGTTTTTTGAGTAGATGAATGTATGGCATGATTGTAAGCATGTTGTACATAAGGTAATTTTTCATCCCATCGATTAGGATGCTTGTTGCAGTACCCTCGAAGTAAATGTACCACAATTCTATTTACCACCTCTGGATGTCCATCTATCTGTGGATGAAAATTTGTGCCCTTCTTCAACTTAATGTCAATTAGATCCCATAAATGAGACCAAAACGTTCCCAAAAAGAGAGATTCTCGATATGATTTAATAGATGTAGGAAGTCCAAAATGAACTCATACAATAGCAAATAACATTTGTGTTGTATGTTCAGTTGTGACCTGTTTCTTGCACGGCATCAAAATACACATATTGTTGAATCTATCCACAACAACATATAGATAATCATGACATGTCATGGACATCGGAAAACCCCCTACAAAATCCAAGGAGATACTTTCTCATGGTTGAGAAGGTACTGGAAGTTGTCTATATAAACCCAACATTTTGTTGCAACACTTACTTGTGGCACACATAACACACCCTTTTATATACTTCGAAATTGTCTCGTTCATTTGAGGCCAATAACAATACCTCTGTAACTGTGTTATTGTCTTACCAACATCGAAATGACCATAAATGAGAGATGTATGAGCTTCTCTAATTACATTTACTCTTTCATCCCTGGGTTTACAAAAATTTCCAAGATGATATAACAATTTTTCATGCACATAATAATATGATTTCTTATTGTCGCGAGTTAATGCATCATATACATCTTTAAAATAATTATCCTTAGCATATTTTTCTACATAACATTCATGTGCTAAAGAATTATACCTGAGCATTGTGGATGCATTAATCACTGGCCTTGACAACATATTTGCAACCTTGTTATGAATACTTTTCTTGTACTTGATTACCAAATGAAACTATTGTAGGAAACCCATCCATCTTAAATTTCATGATTGTTGTAGCTTGGTCTATGACTGCAAATACTGTAATGGTTGTTGATATGTATGAATAATTGTCTCCTTTCCCATTAAGTAATGTTTCTATTTCTTTACACTTTGTACCAACGCATAAATTCCTTATCATATGTTGGATAGTTAATCACATCTTGAGTGAAAGTATCAGAATGATAACATATAGGTTTGCCTCATTGCATCAAGAATTCTCCCATGGAATATCCTCTTGCATTGGTCTGAATCTCAAATGGTTGTTGTAGATCTGGCATAGACAAAACTGGTGCGGTGTTTATCTTTTCCTTCAATGTCTCAAAGGCTTTATGTTTCTTGCCTCTCCATTGAAAGACATGCTTAACACTTGTCAACACATGTAGAGGAGTTGCTATGTATGAGAAATTAACAACGAATTTCCTCTAGTATTGTACTTCTCCTAAGAAGCTCCTGACTTTTGTGGCAGTAGTTGGCTTGGGCCATTTCACAATCACTTATATTTGTGTTGGATCTATATTTAGTTGACCATTCCCTATAATGTATCCCAAATATACCAGAGAAGTTTTTCCAAATTCACATTTAGACAACTTTACATATAGCTTCTCCTTCTTAAAGATTTCTAACTCTTGACATGCTTTATATGATCTTCCCATCTTCGACTAAAGATCAATATATCATCTATATATATGAAAACAAAATCATCTATGTAGGGTCTGAACACATCATTCATTACCCTCATAAATGTTATTGGGGAATTGCATATCCCAAATGGCATAACTAACCATTCAAACAATCCTTGCTTGGTCTTGAAAGCAGTTTTCCATATGTCACCTTCTGTTATTCTGATCT
>SNQJ01S0091760.1:30779-41258 GCA_010110895.2 Picea sitchensis | reverse complement strand
TTTTTATTAATTTCTTCATTTTCAGGTGCAAGATCATCTTTCTTGGTTTCTCCCTCAAATTTTCTTCTCCATATATTTCTATGAGATATTCTTCTTTTTGGACCTTTTCTTTCTAATTGTGTTTATGGAGATTTGTCATCTCCTTTGTTCTTCCAAATTTTATTAGTTTTTCTCCCTGACTTGAATGACTTATTTAAGGATTGAATTTTTGAACTCATGTAGCTTTGGTATTTGTGCCCAAACCTATCATAGTTGTAACATCTCATTGTTTGAAAAAAAAATTATGTGTACCCAACAAAATTGCTTCTCCAACATCTAATTGAGTTTTTGAATTTTCCTGTATATCCTTTCTCTATTTTCTTGCAGTCCATTGCTTTATGGCCAAAGTTATGACAGGAAAAACAATAGCCATTGAAGGTGTTTCCATTCTTGAATTTATTTTGTCTTGAGAGATCTTTCTTTAGATTTTACTCTTCCTTTTTACTTCTATAGCTTCGTTCCTTAACAAAGTTCATGACTTGTACCTGCTTTGTAATTGCACCTTTTCCTTTTGAGAAGGATGATCCTTTATCATGTTTGTAAAAGGTGCTCCACTTGTGATTGTCTTCTTTTTTATTGTATCCAAGATCATTTTTGTCATCAACCGATCTTTGACTGTTCCAAATCTTATCTAGGATAGCTGAGCTATTCTGGAAATTGACAGTTTTATTTGTCTTTTCAATCATCTTTTTGAGATTGATTATTTTTTATTTCAACATGTGACATGTCTCTTCCTTTTTAGTCAACTGAATCTTCAGGGCTTCTTCCATTTCCTTATCATGTTCAAGTTGAGTCTTTAGATTCATGACTATTTCTTCTATCTCATCCAAGACTTCTTTGCATTTAATAGTTTTTCCATATGTCTTCAACTCTTCCATATCTTTTGTTAGATAAAAAACTTTAGTTTTCAATATTTTGATTTATTCTTTGTTTTCTAGTTGAATCCTTTTGAGGTCGATGGCTTATAATTCCAACCTGTGGCATGATTCATACTTTTTAGTTAATTGGATCTTATGTGCTTCTTCATTTTTCTTAGCTTCTTCAATTTGAGTCATTAGAGTTGCATTAGTACTTTAATTTATCTTTTTGACATTAATAATTTCCAATTCCAACATGTGACATGATTCTTCTCTTTTATTTAATTGGATCTTATGGGCTTCTTCATTTTTCTTAGCTTCTTCAAGTTGAGTTTTTATATAGATGATCATTTCTTATGTCTCTTCTAGTACTTATTTTCTTTTATTGCCACGTGTCTTTAATTCTTTTATCTCGTCTATTAGATTAACAATTTCAATTTTCAATCTTTTGATATCTTCTTCTTTGATTTCTAGTTGAATATTTTGTTCATGCTCTTCATGGTTAGATTGACCTAACTGTTGTAGTAGCAACATATATATTTTTTTAATTTTCTCCAACTCTTCAAAATTGCACATAACTCTGTATTCAAGTTGGTCAAAAACATCCTTAGAAACTTCAATATATAGACTATTTGTTGGTTCCATACTAATCACTTCAAATGTAGTTATAACATCATTCTTAAAATCTAATAGTTTTTCTTTAGCGAATACTGAGGTATTCATCAATTCCTTGATGTAGCACTCTTCATTCTTGATGACTGGGGTTTGCATCAATTCTTTGATGGAATTGTCCTCTTCTATGCTTTGTTCTTTATTCTGATCATAATTCTCTTTATTTGTATTTTTGTTCTTCAATCTGATTTGATTTCTCCATTTCTGAGTTTTGTTCTTTAATCTAATTTTATTTTTATTTTTCTGTATTTTGTTCTTTACTCTGATTGGAATTCTCTACTTCTTTGTTTTGTTCTATAAACTGATTGGAATTCTCCATTTATTTGTTTTGATAACAATTTTCTAGTTGGAGCCATAATTCTTTAGCAAATTTGTAGCGCCTCATCTTTTCTTTGACTTGGTCTGAAAATCCATCCTGGATTTATTTTAAGGCTAGTGAATTGTTTCTCCTTAAAAAATTCACTTCGAGTAAACCTCCAGTAACTTGACTTCATATAACGGTCCTTCTTTAACCCAAAAAGATAAACACGATCCAACAGTTTTCAGGAATTCATTTATTCAGGATCTCGAGCCTTTGGCCTTGCTTATCCTATCCTTCCACTTTACTCGATCCAACGGTCGAGATATTTCCCGAAGTGTTCCTTAGATCAGACGGTTGGAGTTTCTTCGTTAATTCGGGCTTCGGGAATTCTGGTTCAATTCGAACTCCTTTTCACTGAAGTGATCATCGTCGGAGTTGACTTCTGCTATGCAACCTTGATCTGACGGCCATCATTGATCTCAAAGTGCTCCTTAGATCTTACGGCTTAATTTTACTTTGAAACTTCGGCTTCGACTTAAATTCCTTAAGTTCGATATTATCCGAAGTGGTCAATGTCAGCCTGACCATGCGTACGTCATTTCCACGATCGATGGTCCATGACTCTTAGTAGTCGATCTGATGGTCTAGATTTAATCTAGATCTCATGATCTAAATCATTCACAAATCTTCAACAGACAACCATGATTCTTCTCTTCTTTACACAAGTTACCTCTATGATATGACGGTCGGGTTTTGCATCCGAATTGTGGATGAACGAATCTCGTTTCCTTGATCATTTGTAAATGTTTTATTTACTCACAGAACTTTCTCTCATGTGTTATTTTAAATTCTTCGATTAACATATATTCCTTCTAATATGTTCATTGCTATTTCTCCTGAGATTTTAATAACTATTTATGCATTCTTTTATGCATTGATCTTCAGTTGCTAACCCTCCTGAGCTCTTAATTCCTTTTGATTCGTTACTCCTTCTGTACATGGATTTTCTCCATGCTACCTCTCATGAGATTTATAATCATAGGATCATTGTTGATGCTATCATGATCAACAATGATAAAAAATTTGTTATGCCACAAGGTGATCTTCCTCTGCCTTAAGGTTATCTTCCTTTTCTCTGATTGTTGTACATGTTTGACTCATGTTTCCATTAATGACAACAAACATGAATTTTCAACATTTACCACTAAATACATTTGCATGTAGGTTGGTATATCTAAATGAAAGGCATTAGTACCAATCTTCTCCAAGATCTTGAATGGACCATATCAGATTGGTATTAATTTTTTACCTTCTCCTTTCATTCTATATTTGCTGATATGTAACCATACTTGATCATTGACCTCAAAATGATGATCAACCCGATGTTTTTCATCCATTGCCTTGTACTTGGATTGGATCTTCTCCAATTGTTCCTATACTGCTTGATGTACATGTTGAATCTTTTGAATGAACCTTTTATCTTTATTCACATCATCTTGTCCCTCTTCTTTACCTTCTTATCCAAAACCAAATTACATAGGTGTCTTAAGAAAGTACCCCAAACATACTTCAAAAGGAGTTTTCTGAGTAGAGGAATGCATGGCATGATTGTAGACATGTTATGTTAGCGATAATTCTTGTCTTGGGATCGAGAGCGTTCGGGTCTGCAAGTTACACGAGAAGAACCCGAGCGTAGCATGGGAAAATCTCATTTTTCAGCTTCCAATCAAGCGAGTGGGCAAAGTATGTCGTCAACGGCCAGGATCCACGTATAGAGCAGATCAACGATCGGTGAGTAATCATGGTTGGCAGAGTTGCACCAGGATTAGCACAATGGATAGCGCTTATATATCGCCAAAAAATCTCAGCCGTCCATCCAGAGCGGACATGTGGCAGCAAATAGAGCCATCTCGGCGCCTCGCTCATCGCAGCTCCATCATATCCCGATTCACGAAGTGGCGAGAGAATTCAGGACCTGGGGCCCACTGCAGCGTCGGATGAGTTTGGGACCGTCAGATCTCAGGGATACGTGGTGCGTGATTAGGCTCCTCGCCTTTTCGCCCATCGCGACTTTAAAGCTTAAGGACCATCCTCCTCCCAGCCGCGAGACGCGAAGCACCAAAAGCATAGGAGCTGGGGCCCACGTCATCCACAAAGCATTTTCAGCCGTTCATCCAAAGGGGACACATGGCAACAAGTTGAGCCGTCTCGGCGTTTCGCCCGTCATGACTCCAAGGTGCAAAAGGAAACTCCGTTGTGTTCCGATGCACGAGATGTCGGGAGAGTCCCGGACCCAGGCCCACAAAGGTATCGGGTAAGTTCTAAGCTGTCAGATCTCAGAGGGACGCGTGGTGCCAGATTAATCCTTCTCGTCATATCGCTCATTGCAATTCCAATCAGCGAAGGTTAGTCCTTTCATATTCGCGAACGCCGAAAGCACATGGTCACCGCCCATGGTCACTTTAGGAAAGGAATGAGCTGCATAAAGAAGTCCGTAGGCGCCAAGTTCTGTTATAGAGAAGATCATCGCAGTCTCCAGGTGCCATCGGATCCGATCTCCTTATTGTTCTCGCCTGGAGTAAATGACGGTAGGTGTGGTGGCTGAGACTTCCACTCATTCATTAAGTGAGGGAATGGAGGTTATGGCTAGCCATCTTCCCGAGGAGGTCCTGTGTATCGATTTTCCCAGAGAAGCCATGCCGAAGTCCTCGACTCAACAGAAAAGTCTGCGCACGCTAGCCCAACACTTAATGGCTCAGCTAATCTCCGTGCAGGAGCCATGCGTAGTTAAGATGGAACTTAAAAGGAGATATCAGTACGAGTTTGACTGAAATGAAGTGACACCAAGCCTTGGGTGACCGAGCACGCCTCTGTTAGGCAATTTTCTCTGAGTATATAAACTCAGTCTTTGTAATTTGTAAAGCATCGATGGTAGAGCAGAGCTCCCTACTGTAAAGTTTTACAGACATCCTAGCGTGTTGGATATGCATCTGTATTTGAGATATCTTGTTTATGACGGACAGTTTTTCTTGCTCCATCTAATTTCATCTCATGCTCAGAGAGTTCGTGATTGACAGAGTCGCGCGAATCATTGCAGTTCTGTTGTGGTAAATGATTTATCATTGCATTATTGTATTCTCTGGTTTTCTGTATTTAAGTGCAAGAATACCTTGCATTTGGATGCCTTCTTCTACAGTCTGTTAGGGACCTGTCATTTATAACATACCTTCGCACTCTTCCCATATAAGTCCTCTGCCTGTTCACCCTTTACCACAGCTCATTGTCTGAAGTTTACAAAGACCTCATTCACTTATGCATGTATGGCCTAGTTTGGAGTTGGAATGATATCGTTTTGAGTTGGCTTCCATTCGGTCACCCCATCTATAAACAAACCATGACATAAAACTGATGGGCGTCGGGCTCTGCTCCTGCAAGCAATCCAGGAGTGACTTCCATCGCCAACATTTCTGGCATCGTTGCCGGGGACGAAGTTGAAAATTTTCCCTGAGTTTGAACGACAACGATTAACTGATTCTGAAGGTGCATCAGATATCAGAATTATCAAGATTGTTGTTGTGCACCTGGCGACTCCATTGTGACGACTCCAATGTGGCAAACTTTCCACGTCCACTGTGGCTTTTAGAGGCAGACACACGCGGTCCAATCCTCAGTTGCCTCTAGCTACACCTGGAGCTAATCAGAAGGTAGTTCACGGGAAAGGAAAGGTCTCAGAAGGAGAAGCTGCCACCGAACCAGGTAATCCGCAGTCTCCTTTTGTAGTAGCTCCATTCTCTCCGCCTCAGTTTACTAGCAGACTGTCTTCTGAAGCTTCTCATTTCCTGAATTTCGGGAGTGTTCCTGCTGAGTTTTCCCCTCCTGGTCTGGGATTGGAGGGAGAAATCCTTGTCACTCCCCTCTCCTCTGAAGCTGTACCCTGGCGTAGACCTAGGACCACAGAAGTTTTCCCCACTCTTGCACAAGGAGGAGCATATTTTGAATTGAGCTCATTAGCTTTCTCCTTGAACCCACTTTTGTTTCCCACTCCACTTCGGGACTCTTTCCCGGTAGCCCCTTCGTGAACTCCTTCTCCTCCGAGTTCTCCTGCACATACTATTCCTATGGCTGGTGCTAATCCCCCTCTGAATAGGATGGACGCCATAGTTGCTGCTAGGTATGCTCCCTTGATCCTACCTAATCCCATGAATCCTTTCCCTGCTGGAGATTACTTGAAATATATGCCCAAGTTCACCGGGGAAGGGGACATAACTACAGAAGAGCACCTGGTTGCTTTCTACAGTTATGCTGATAACATGAACATTGGAGATGAAGATGTCTGGATGAGAGTTTTTGTACAGAGCCTAGATGGTGAGGTAAGGAAATGGTTTAGAGGATTAGCTCTTGGATCTATTGCTGGAATTGACGCCCTAGATAATGCTTTCCTAAGACAATGGGGAGATAAGAAGGATTTCATGTATTACATGACAGAGTTTGGGTCATTGAAGAGAAAAGAAGGAGAGTTTGTTCCCGACTTCTCCAAGAGATTTAATAAAATGTATAATAGGATCCTTGCTAAGATAAAACCCTCCGAAGCCTCTGCAATAATCGCCTACTCCGACGCTTTTGATCCTGATTTTTTCCTACTGCTGAGGGAGAGAAGAGTTGTTACGTTGGCCCTCATGCAGGATGTTGCCGTGGAGGTAGAATCTAACATATTGGTTTTCAACCGACTTAGGAGTGCAGGTGATAGAAGCATTCCCAAGAACAGGCATGAAGCCTCATCATCCATTTTGCCTCCCCTGCCCCAGCAGACAGATGAGACTGTTAGAGCAATAAAATCGCTTGTTGCCAAGATGGAAAGGTGGGAGTTAGAAAGGAAGCCCATGTACAGAAATCCTCAGAACACTGATAATAGAGGTTTCAGGAGACCTAATAACAATGGACCACAGGCCTTCCCAAGGGAACAAAGGGAAAAGGACAGAGAGGATCAAAGGATTCAAACCCCTCTCCAAAATAACCTAGTTACTCATGAGGAAGGAGAGGAGATAGACGACTTCGACCCTGAAATTCACAGTGTTGAGGAAGCTCCTCATTTTCCCCATTTGACTTAGTCTGCATATGAGAAATCCCAAATGAACATTCAAATCCATGAGCTAGGTAAAGGACAAAGGGCCGGCCACACCTCTAACAGATACAATCTCAGGTCGAAAAGGAAAGAAGGAGAATTTGACAGCCCAGACCAGCCCCTCATAGCAGAAATACCTACTAAAGATGCAGCAGCCGCTACTAAATATAAAAGAGCTCAGAGTGCTTTTCCAGCAGTCAAAGAACCTGTCACCGAGGTAAGGGAAGCTCCTAAACCCATTCCATCCTTTAATTTTGAACATGAAATTCAAAAAATCAGGATCCCCGTCCCCCTCTCAGAGCTAGTAAAAAATGAAGATTTTAAAAGATCCCTCTCCAAGCTGCTACAATCCGAGTCTCCCTAGCCTCCCCCTGACTCAGTAAACCTTCAATATGAGAAGCCAACCGTCATCTTAGGCCCCATGGTAGAATATAGAGATGACTCATCCCCCCCCTTCTACACATCCCTGAACATACATGATAAAGTATTGCATAACTGCCTCATGGATTCAGGAGCCTCCCATAACCTTATGCCCAAGGTAGTCATGGAAGAATTGGGACTGGAGGTGACAAGAACTTATCATGATTTGTATTCCTTCGATTCAAGGAGAGTGCAGTGCCTAGGAGTCATCAAATACCTGGCGGTTTCCCTGTTTCAGCTGCCCATGAAAAGTGTGGTCATGGATTTTGTGGTAGCTGACGTTCCCCCCAAATTCGGCATGTTGTTGTCCAGATCGTGGATCAAAAAACTGGGAGGGACACTATAGATGGACCTCACATATTCCACCATTCCGGTCTTCGGAGGGGAATAAAGGAGATTATACAGAGAAGCCCAGCTGGCGTATATTGTCAGCGATGAGGTAGACCCTACCAATCACCCCATATTTGCACTTGACATCGACTTAGGGTCTAGTTTACTGCAGCTTACCGATGACCCTAAAAGCTCTTTACTAATCAGAAAACACCCGAGCCCTGATCACCCAATTCCCCCCCGAAGCTCCTCTGTGTGGAAGATGTTTTTTTACAGAGCTTCTTCTAATGAAGGAGATGACGTTGGAGTGGTTTTCGTATCACCTTGTCAAGAAGTCATATCCCTGTCATACAAGCTGGAGTTCAAAGTCACCAATAACGTGGCAGAGTATGAAGCTCTTGTTCTGGGTATCAGAGCCGCAAAGGAAATGGGAATTGAAGAGATAGCAATATTCGGGGATGCTGAGTTGATTATTCAGCAGGTAAAGAAAGCCTATCGGTCCCATAATCCCCGGCTTAGAAATTATCGGAACGAAGTATGGGATCTTATTGATAATTTCCTCTTGGCTTTTAACATTTCTTTCATTCCGAGGGGAGAAAATGCTTTGGCCGATTCTTTAGCTGTCTTAGCCAGTTTGCTCAAGTTTCCTCTGCCGCCTGGAATAAAAAGCGATGTTGAGATAAAATACAGGCCCTCTATACCGGAAAATGTCAAGCATTGGAAGGTGTTCGAAGATGAGCCGGAAATTGAAAGGTTTCTACAAGCTGTGGACGAATTTTCTGCTTTGCACATTGACCAGGATTCCGATCTGGAAAGTGACCCTTGTCCCGAGGGGTTGTTAAAAAAGATCGCTAATCACCAAATCATTCAGCTTCCCAGCAATCATATTCCAAGAGGACTTGTCCCTTTAGAAAGATTGTTCGATGGAAATGATGTGCCAGTAAAGGGAAGGGTCTCAAATGATGATGTTGATATAACCGAATGCAGCATTGGCATGCAGGAAGAGCCCAAGTTTGTCAGATTATCAAGCAGCCTGAACAGTGAGCAGAGGGCCGAGTACACGGAGTTGCTGAGAGAGTTTGTCGATGTGTTTGCATGGACGTATGAAGACCTCAAGACCTATGACACATCTGTCATTGAGCACAAAATCCCACTAAAGGAAGAGGCTAAAACATTTAGACAAAAGTTGAGACAGATAAATCCCATGTTGCTACCGGTCATGGAGAAAGAAGTGAAGAAGTTGTTAGATGCCCGGATTATTTTCCCCTTGAGATATTCTGAGTGGGTGGCCAACTTGGTCCCAGTAAGGAAGAAAAGCGGAGAAATCAGGCTTTGTGTCGATTTCAGAAACCTGAACAGAAGCTCAAAGAAAGACAATTACCCCCTACCTAAGATGGAACATATATTGCAGAGGGTAACCGGTGCATCCAGGATATCCATGATCGATGGGTTTTCAGGCTATAATCAGATATCATTCATGCCTGAGGACAGGGAGAATACAACCATCACCACTCCTTGGGGCACATTCATGTATGCCAAAATGCCATTCGGGTTGATGAATTCAGGAGCAACATTTCAGCGATCTATGGACATAGCGTTCATCGGGGAGAAGGATCAGTTTGTGGTAATCTATCTGGATGATATCACAGTCTTCTCTAGGTCAGACAAGGAGCACCGCTGTCATCTGAAGAGATTCTTTATGAAGTGTCGAAGGTTTGGCCTGTCCCTGAACCCCACGAAGTCCTTGTTTGCTATGCAGGAAGGGAAGTTATTGGGACATATAGTATCGGAAGAGGGAGTGAGGATTGATCCTAGCAGAGTGGAGGCGATTCAAACCCTGTCACTTCCCAGGTCTAAAAAGGAAGTCCAGGCATTTCTAGGAAAGATTAACTTTCTAAGGAGATTTGTCTCAAATTTTTCCGAGCTAGAAAAGCACATCACGGCCATGCTAAGGAAGGGAAACGAAGTGAGATGGACCGTCGAGCCCCGGGCATCTTTTGACCTAATAAAGAAAGCACTGACTGAGGCGCCTATGCTAATCAGTCCTGATTATTCCAAGGATTTCCTGATTTTTTCTTTTGCTTCCTGTGATACAGTGGCAGTGGTCTTACTGCAGAGAAATGAATAAGGGTGTGAGTAGCCCATCACCTTCTTCAGTAGGGCGTTAAGAGATGCAAAGAGCAGGTATGAAATCATGGAGAAATAGGCCTACGCCTTAGTGAAAGCTCTTAAAGCTTTCAGAGTCTATGTCTTGCATTCAAAAGTAACAGCATACGTTCCTTCAGCTTCTGTGAAGGACATCCTTGTACAGCCTGACATAGATGGGAAAAGAGGCCGATGGATCGCAAAAATGTTGGAATTTGATTTAGAGATAAAACCCACCAAGTTGGTTAAGGGGCAAGGTTTGGACAAGTTGTTGGCTGAATCTAATTGAAAATTCTTAGGGATTAGCTTCATCAATGAGCAAGTTGAGTCATCCAACAAGAATTTTCAGGAGGCCTTGTCTCTAGCAACATGCGCCTGGTACAAGGATATCTTGTACTTTCTGCAAGAATTGAAGCCCCCCGATGGAATGGGAAAAAGAAAAGCAAGGGCTCTAAAGCTCAAGGCGGTCAGGTATTGCCTCATTGACCAAATCTTGTACTGGAGAGATCCTCTAGGGGTGTTTCTGAGATGCCTGGACCCACAGGAGGCCCAGAAGGTTATGTTTGATTTTCATAGCGGCCTTTGTGGAGGTC
>SNQJ01S0091759.1:32661-47313 GCA_010110895.2 Picea sitchensis | reverse complement strand
TGGATTATATATGATGTAGAATTACATGTTTGTTGCATATGTAGGGCATGGACCATGGAAGTTTATATGTGTTTATACAATATTTAACATATGGATGATTATGATATTTTTTTTTATGAAATTGGTACATAATTATGCTAGGTTGTGCATGTATTGATAGTTCTGCATAACTATTGCAGATGTAGAGCATGGGAGTTATTAAGTGTTCCTATTAGATAATTTCTTGGTAAAAGTTATGGGATTTTGAGGCAAGGTCAAAATCATCATGCACATAGGGAAATCAATCCGCGCACGCAAATGGGATAGACCATGCATGTGACATAGGAATGTTTGCGTGTGTAGTTGTATTACGAGTTCATTCCATTTTTATCTCGCTCTCTAGTAAGTAACTTCAATAGTAATCATATGGGTTCTAGGGTGAACCTATAAATGTTGTGCATGTTGATCATTAGTCGATGCGGCCGACACAATGAATGTTGAGCGCAGAGAATTGATAAGACATAATTGTTGCACACGGTATGAGATCGGTTTATACCCACTAGGAAAATGAAGTTGCACGTAACACAAGGCTAGTAATGTGCGATGTTGGTTTCAATGAGTTGCTTCTGCAGAAGAAATAATCGATATCATAGCTTTGTTTAGTGAGTTATGATAGTGGAGACCTTACAATGTGCTAATGAGACTCAACTAGGAGGCCGGATACATTACAAAGTGGTATCAAAGTCTAAAAGTTTTTTGTGGGGACATTATAATGTGGTATCAGAGTTCAAATTTTTGATGTGGGGACATTACAAAGTGGTATCAGAGATTTTGGTTCAACACTGGACTTGTATGGGCCAGAGATCAACATGAAGTTGGCGAGGCGAGCATTTTTATGATGGTTATGGGGTTGCAAGCTGAAATATGGAAACAAATCAGTTGAGTGATGATAGGACTCACATGCGTTAAGTATTGGTATGTAGTGTGTGGATACTAAATTTTGGAAATGCATGGTGCATGACTTATGGTGTGTGAAATATATCGATGCCTGGAATGTGCGCATTGAATATTAGAACCACAGGGTATAAAACTGGTGAAGCACACATAATATGGGAGTGCAATAGGGGCACGATGAATATGGATGCCATGCAAAATTGATGGGTGTGTGCATAATACTAGTTCTCATTTAATAGTGGTGATGCGCAATGAGCGCGTGTTGAATATGAGCACTACACGAAGCATAATTATTAGTGTGTGCATAGTGTTGGTGCATAATGTGTGCACATGGAATATTGGTGTTATGTGGATCATAATTGGAGATGTTCATCAAGTATTGGGTGTGATAGGGTGCGTGGTGAATGTTGGCAAAACAAAGAAAAGCTGTAATTTGTGTGGAATATTGGTGCACAACACAAAAGTTTTGTGCACTAGATAATGATGCACGAAACCCAAAAGTTGAGCATGCTAAATATTAGTGACCGATATAAAATTTGTTCACACTGAATACTGGTGCACTATATGTGCACTTGGTATTGCGTGTGTAAAGCATGCACACATGATGAATATGGGTGTATGACATATAATTGGTATACAAGTGAGATTTGAAAGAAATAAAAGGAGAGAAAATATAGGGAAAATTCCTGGATAAAGGAGTCCAAATATTCACCCAAAATTTTGAATTAGTTTATTAAATTCACTAGGAATAAGAAGAAAGGATTTTGATACACGTATGGAATAGAATGTGCATATTATTTATGGTTTTCATAAATTATTTGGTCTAACAAATCTTGTTTCCTACACATTTTGTAGAGTCAACAACAACTTGATCAGTATAGGATCAACACATATATCAGAAGCATGCACAAAGAACCTATATCCATGAATATGAGGTCAAAAGGATGTATGAGAATATAGGTGATGAGGGTGCAAGTTGAAATGGACATGGAGAAGGAAAGGAATAAATCATGAATTTGGTGAAGACTATAAAAAGTTTTCAAAAGTATGTCCAAAGTTATAAAGATGATAATGATAGGATTATGGAAGCCAAGGAGGAAGAAGATGGATTCAACATCAAGTTGCTACAAAGATTGGAATGAATTTAGAAAAATATAGATAAGGAGGCGGAGTCAAGAAAATCAAGGAGACATAGGTCTTATGATGAGAGAAGAAAAACAATAAGTGTTGACAGGAATTACCATCACTCCCTAAAACATTCAATTGGGAGAGCGCACAATAGTTCAAGCCCATCTCTGGAATACCATCACTCCCTAAGACATTCAGTTGGGAGAGCGCGCAATAGTTCAAGCCCATCTCTTTCCAGGAAGCATAAGAGGAGGTCTGGGGTGGATGATTTACAAGGAGAAATGAATAAGATTAAGCTTGCTACTTTTTATCGTGAGAACAAGAAGGATTAGGATGCATAGACCTAGATACTAGGAATGAGGAAGTAATTTTAGTTGCATAATTACTCTTCACGGGAAGAAGGGATAATTTCTATCTACCAACTCAAGGAAAACAACATCAATGTGGTGAGATATTGAAGTATGTTGATTTCATCAAGGATGAACAGGTTAATTTTAAGAGGTGCTTTAGTGGGTTTCCATCATTTATCAATGATAAGATATAATATGATGATCTCAATACATTGGAGGAAACTATAAGGATAGCCAATTGTCTGTATGATCATCATAGAGGAAGACCATTATCAAAAGGCTTGGGAATACAAGAAGAAATGAAATATGAAGCAAAGGAAGAAGGGGACCAAGCCACCATTCTTCAGAAATAATTGTCAGGGACAACCAACTCCCAAGGAGCCCAAAATGGAAGAGACAATGGGGAAAATACCAAGGAAACAACCAATGAAGTGTTGGGGTTGTGAGGGAGATCATATCTACAGAGATTTTCCTCACAGAGGTGAAAGAGTGAGGACTGTTCACAATGTACAACAAGCTGATACAATGGAGGACATGGGCATAAATGTACCTAGGATCTAAGTAGCATTGGATAGCAAGGAAGATGAGTTTCACTCACATATGATTGAAGTGGAAGGTAAGATCAACAACTAACCCATTAATATTTTAATTGATTCATGAGCTAGTCATAGTTATCTAGATCCAAAGATGGTGGAAAGATTTCAATTTCCAAAAACAAAGCTTGGGAAACCTTGGTTGGTACAACTAGCTACATGAGAAAAAAATAAAATTAATGAGTTGGTTAAGGCATGTCCAATGGACATGAATGGATTGAGCAAAAAAGAAGATTTGAATATTATACCTTTGGGCTCATATGATTTCCTAATTGTTATGTATTGGTTGGACATGCATCGTGCTGTCCTAGACTATTATAATAAGGCTTTTACTTGCTTGGATGAAGAAGGGATCTTGAAAATAGTACAAGGCATTCCAGGGGTTGTAACTATTAGAGAAGTTTCAACCTTGTAACTGAAGAAAATCTTAAGGAAAGGATGTCAAGTATTTGCGGCACATATGTAGGAGGCAGCTAAGGATAAAGTGCCAAATATTGAAGACTATGCACTCCTAAAGGAGTTTGAAGTTGCATTTAGAGAAATGTCGTGGTTTCCACCCAAGAGAGATATTTATTTCTCTATCAATATAATGCTTGGAGCATCCCTAGTATCCAAGACTCCTTATATGATGAGTACACCAGAACTGAAAGAATTGCAAATGCAACTTGAAGAGATTTTGAAGAAGGGGTATATACACCCAAGTGTGTCACCTTGGGGTGCCCTAGTATTATTTGTGAAGAAAAATGATGGAACATTGAGACTTTGCATTGACTTCAAGCAACTAAATAAGGTAACAGTAAAGAACAAATATCCTTTTCTAAGGATAGATGTTCTCTTTGACTAGCTGAAAGATGCAAAAATATTCTATAAGATTGATCTCAAATAAGGATATCATTAGGTAAGAATCAAAGAGGAAGACACCATCAAGACAAACTTCAGGAAAAGGTATGGCCATTATGAGATTACAGTAGTGCCATTTGGTTTGTCAAATGCACCAACTATCTTCATGTGTTTAATGAATGGTATTTTCAGAGAATACTTAGATAAGTTTTTCATTGTATTTTTGGATGACATACTTATTTAGTCTAAGTATGAAGAATAACATGAGAAGAACTTGAGGATGGTGCTGCAAGTATTGAGAGAACATCAATTGTATCCAAAGTTAAGAAAGTGCTCATTCTACTAGAGATAGATTCATTACTTGAGTCATGTTATTTCATAGGAAGGGATAAAAGTGGACTCATAGAAGATAAAATCCATTGAAGGATGGCCAACACCAAGGGATGTCATAGAGGTGAGATATTTCCTAGGGATTGCAGGGTACTACATAAGGTTTATTGAAGGCTTCTCAAATATTGCACACCCAATCACATCCTTTCAAAAGAAATGTGTGAGATTTGAGTGGACTCCTGATTGTAAAAGGAGTTTCCAACACTTGAAGAGTTTGTTGACAAGTGCGCCAATTTTCAGAATTGTTGATCCTAATTAAGACTTCGTTGTGTGCACTAATGCATGCAAGGAAGGGATTGGTGGAGTCGTTAGTCAAAATGGGCATGTGGTGTGCTACAAATCAAGGAAATCAAAAAAGGATGAAATGTACTATGCTACTCATGATTTGGAATTGGAAACCATAGTGCATGACTTGAATATATGGAGGCACTACCTCATGGGAAGAAGATTTGAGTTGAGGAAAAACCACAGTGGCCTGAAATATTTGTTTGGACAACCAACTCTAAATGCCAAGAAAAGTAGGTGGTTAGAATTCCTTAGTGAGTATGACTTTGATATTAATCATATCAAGGGTAAAGATAACAAGGTGGTTGATGCACTCACTAGGAGAATGCATGATATGCATGCTACAACCATTAACATGTACAAATCATATTTGAAAGACAAAATGTTAGAGGCTACACAATTAGATTAACAATATGTGGAAATAAAGACAAAACTATAGAAAGTTTTTTTGCAACAAAAAATTGAATATTTTGAGTTAAAAGAGGATGAAATCCTCATGTACATGGGCATAGTTTATGTACGATATTATCAAGAGTTAAAAAATATGATATTAAAAGAAATGCACAATGTGCCTTATGTCGGGCGCCCAGGATGCCAAAAGACAATTGCAACTGTCAAGAAACAATACTATTGGCTAGGTATGAAGAAATAAGTGGCTGATTTTATTGCCAAGTGTTTGAAATGTCAGAAAGTAAAGGTTAAGAATAAGCACCCAACTAGTTTGTTACAACCATTTCCCATCCCTGAGTGAAAATGGGAAGTTGTAACTATGTATTTCATCACTAAGCTGCCCAGAAAAAAAAGAAGCAACATGATTCCATCATGGTAGTGGTGGATAAGCTTACTAAAGATGCCCACTTTATTCTAGTAAAGTTCACTCACAAGGAAACTAACATTGTTGATATTTATACGAGGGAAATTACTAAATTTCATGGTGTACCTAAGACAATTGTGCCTGACAAAGATCCCAAGTTCACATCAAATGTTTGGAAAGGATTATTTAAAGGATTTGGGAAAAATATGAATTTTAGCACAACCTACGATCCAAATTCAGATGGGAAAATAGAAAAGTAAATAAAGTGATAAAATATATTCTAAGAATGTATATGATGGAAAAACGGATGCAGTAGGAAAATTATTTACATTTGGTTGAGTTTTCTTATATCAATGGGTATCAATCATCTCTAAATATTAGCCCATTTGAGGCATTTTATGGCACAAAGTGAAACACACTAGTGAGTTGGGACAACCCAACATAAAAAGCATTGTTTGAGCCATATTTTCTAAGGGAAACGGAAGAGAAAATGGTGAAAAAAAAATAAAAATTAAAGGTTTCCTAGGACAGGCAGAAAAGATATGCAGATAAATGAAAAACTCACAGATAATTTAAAGTGGGTGACCACGTGTTCTTGAAAGTGAAAGCTAGGAAGTGTTCACTTAAGTTGGGAAATTGTTCAAAGCTGGCAACACATTATTGTGGGCCATTTGAAATCCTAGAGAGGATTGGTCCTGTCTCATACATGCTTGCATTGCCTACTTCTATATGCATTCATAATTTGTTTCATGTATATTTTCTTAAAAAGTTTGTGCATGATGCTAATCATGTAATTGATTGGAATGTGATTCATGTGGAGAAAGAAGACGACTTCTGAGTTCATCCAGTGTGCATATTGGACTGGAAAGTCAAACTGACAAGGAATTGAGAAATAGGATTAGTGAAGGTCCAATGGACTTATTACGGTCTCGATGATGCAACTTGGAAGCACGAGGATGCTATGCACATAGAGTACCCATATATTTTTGAAGACTTTTGAATTTTTTATTGTACATAATGCACTGAGGACATTGCATAAATAAGGGGAGGAGAATGTAATACCCTATCCCAAAACCCAGTTGTAAATGTACATATAGGCTGGTGAGTTGTGGGCGCACACTTTTTTAATACAATTTAGTGCACGTGCACCAAGGGAAGAGTGTGTACCTATTTCATATATTTGCGCACACCTGGGTAAGTGCATGAGGATTTTCGTGCATGTGAACAAAGGGAAGACTGCATGCATGTTTCATAGATTTGCACGCACCGGAGTAAGTGCACAAGGATCACTTTAAAGTGCACACCGAACCATGTTTGTAGCTAGGATATTTTTGGGGTTGGAGAGCCTTTGTATATATGTATGTTGAGGCTAGAGTGCCTATGAGGTTATTAGACTGGAGATCCTAGATTGCGACAAAGGCTAGTGCACCTATTTTTGTAAAATGTAATTGCACTCAGATATTAATAAAAAAATATCATTGCGTGCAAACTAATTAGACAAAACGAGATGAGGGGATAAAACTCGACTAGAATGGGAAGGAGGTGTGAAGATTAAAGGGAATATTTGAACAATATTTCCAAAAGTATAATTATGGGATATGTATTTATCCTAAGTTCCTAAGGAATGAGAATGGGTCACCAAGTGGAGCTAAGTTATCTCTTAAGGTGACAAGTGTACAATTATAGTCATGAAAATATATTATTGGGCCTTAGTTTATTTCAAGGGGATTCACGCATTCCTTCATCATGAAGACCAACTTTCCTTTGCTAAGCATATGTATCTTGCTGTAACTTGTTGACATCACATAACCATGTGCTTGGGAATCCCTATATGCTATTGAAGAGGTGGGTTAGCATGCCCATGTCTATTAAAGACGTGGTTTGTTAGGTCCATGTTGGTCAAAGAAGTGGGTTGTCAGTCCTGTGTTGGTCAAAGAGGTGGGATTTGAGGCCGTGTTTGTTGAAGAAGAGGGTTGTTAAGCCCATGAACATTCTCTCCAGATGAGAGAACTGGTGGGAATGGATTCCTAGGGTGTTAAGCATCAGCTACATGGCTCTCAGAATTCTTGTTCGACATGTTGTTGAAGCCTCGAAAGGGAAGTGCGGCAGCTGAAGGACTATTTAGCAAAGAAGGGGCATAGTTCTTGGGGTGGGATAAGCATGTGGGGATGAGGGACTGTAGGATGGCTATTAGAATTGGCACCAAAGTCTAAGTATTCCTGAGGCCAGAGTGACCTTATCTGGGTCAAGATTCCTTTTCCCAGGTGGAGTTTTAGCCCCATCTCGGGGGTGACCTGTTGTTGAGTTTATGAGAAGTAGAGTTTATGGTTGACATAAATGTCTAAGGTCTGTGCACATTTGGTGGATTAAAAAAAAAGATAAGTGGTTGCTTATGTGTATTATTCTCTGAGTAATGTCCATATACATGTTAAATATATTGTGTTGCAGTTGTATATATAGTTGTGTGTGGATTATATATGCTGTAGAATTGTATGTTTGCTGCATATGCAAGGCATGGGCCATGATAGGTTATATGTGTTTAAACATTGTTTAACTTGTGAATGCTTATGTTATTTCCATTTATGGAAATGGTGAATAATTATGCCGGTTATGCATGTACTGTTAGTTTTGCATAAATGTTGAAGATGTAGAGCATGGTAGTTATTAAGTGTTTCTTGTTAGATAATTCCATGGTAACGATCATGGGATTCTGAGGCAAGGCCTAAATCATCATGCGTGCATGGAAATTAGTCCGCGCATGCAAATGGGATAGATCTCACGCATGCAGGGAAATCATTCAACACATGAAAATGGGACAAAATCCATGCAAAACATAGGAATGGTTGCATGCATAGTTGTATTATGAGCTTGTTCTACTACTATAGTCGCTATCTGTTAAGTAACTTCAACATTAATCATATGGGTTCTAGAGCGAATCTAGAAATGTCATGTGTACCGAGGGACAATTGACACAACCGAAATAATGATGGTTGAGTGTGTAGAATCTCTAAGACGTAGTTTTTGTGTGAGATACCAGACGATTTTGTGTGCACTAGGAAAACGTAGTTGCACGTCGCACAAGGCCAGTTGTGCATGCTATTGGTTCTAATGAGTTTCTTTCACAGAAGAAATAATTGATATCAAAACTTTATTTAGTGAGTTGCACTAGTGGAGAATTTACAATGTGGTAATGAGAATTAACTAGGAGGATGGATACATTACAAAGTGGTATCAGAGTTCATATTTTTGATGTGGAGACGTTACAAAGTGATATCAGAGATTTTGGTTCAACACTAGACTCGTATGGGTCAGAGAACAACATGAAGTTGGCGAGGCGATAATTTTTATGATGGTCGTGGGGTCACAAGATGAAAATAAGGAAAAATTAGTCGAGTGAAGAAAGGACTCGTGTGCACTAAGTATTGGTGCGCAATGCATGCGTACTAACTTTTGGCACCTTGCGGTGGAGGACTTATGGTGCATGGAATATATCGATGAGTGGAGTGTGTGCAATGAATATTGGAAATGTGGGCTATAGAACTGGTGGAGCACACATAATATGGGAGTGAAGTACATGCACGGTGAACATGGATTCCATGTAGAATTGATGGGTGCATGCATAATAATAGTGCACAGGGTGTGAAAATTGAATACTGGTGATGCACAATGAGCGCGTGTTGAATACGAGCACCGCACAGAGCATAATTATTGGTGCATGCATAGTGTTGGTGCGCAATGCATGCACATGGAATATTGGTGCCGCATTGAGAATAGTTGAAGATGCACATTGATTATTGGGTGTGAGAGGGTGCATGATGAATACTGGCATGATGCAGAGAACAAATGTAATTTGTGTGGAATATTTGTGCGTGACACAAAAGTTGTGTGCACTAGATAATGATGCGTGAAACCCAAAATTTGAGCATGCTAAATATTAGTGCTCGAGATAAAAGTTGTGCATACTGAATACTGGTGTGTTGTATGTGCACTTGGTATTGCATGTGTTGAGAATGCACACGTGACGAATTTGGGTGTATAACAAAAAATTTCCACTCGTAGAATTTAAATGACTAAATTCTACTAATTTTTTGCAACACAACTATAAATGACTAATTTGATTGTCAGTAAAAAAAAATTAAATAATTAGTCACATAATTAAAAATGACAAATTAAATGATGAATTTCAAGAAAATTATTTTAAAAATAAGAAAATTTAAAAAATTGAGGGAAAAAGGAGGGCATGCCAATCAACCTTTCCCATGCAAATTAGGAAAATGAAAAATTAAATTTTATGGAAAAAACAATTCCCCCTCTCCCCTCTCTTAAGTTATTCGACACTTTGGTTGATGGAGAGGGAGGTGACTTGCAACAGAGAGATTCCAGGAAACAGGTTCATTTCTGGGTGTGGTTCAGAATTTTTTTTTCTATTTCTGGGTGTGGTTCAGAATTTTTTTTTCTATTCTTGATATGATTCTGAATTATTTTTTGTTGGTTCAAAGTTCTAGTTCCTGGTTTCTATGTTGATTGCTGGAGAAAAGTTATTAAGCTGAGTGTTCATGACTATTAGATGATTCCTTTTCTATTCTCATTAGTTTCGTGTACAAATTGCAAGGAGGAGGGGATTCAAACCCCTCCTAGGCACCAAGCCCAAGCCTCTAGGGCCTCCTTAAAGAGAAAATCATGAGTTTTTAATTGCGGGCATGTTCATACAAAAGTTGATTCCAAGGGGTTTGAACCATGGAATCCTCCTCCTTCCTTTTCCCCATGAATTACTTGAAAAATTCAAAACTATAGTTAAAAAACCCACATTTTTTGAAAACAATAAACTTCAATTGGTGGTTGAGCCACCCATTGGCCACCCTCACCCGCACACTGGGCCACCTATTGACCACCATTTCTAGGACTGAAGTCCTCATCGACCCTCCACACCCACACCCTCTCCTCTCCCGTCGACCTGCGAGCAACTACACCTCTGCACGACCACCTCACCACCCATGGTTGTGACCTCCACATAGTCACTGGGTCGTTTCCCTCCCTCTTCCTCCACGACCTCTTCTTGGCACACTAACCCTAGCTGAGCCTTCATCTCCCATGGTTGCGAACCCCAATCACCACCATGTGCTTTCATTCACGGGCACCCACCACTTCTCCGCCCTCTGCTCAATTCACCGAGCTCGCATGCACCTCTGCTCAAACCCTAGCCTCGTCTATCGCTCAACCTCAAAGAAATCTACCCTCCTCCATAACAAAGGGATACCTAGTCGAGATCGTCCTTTGCTACCATGGGATCCTCCTCTTCGAGCGGTCACCTCCAACAAACCTCCACCTTCACTCCTCCACCAATGCCCTCAGCCGGTGCCACTTCCCTCGACCACCAGCAAAAGGTAAATAAAGGAGAAAGGTGGCTAGAAAAGAAACCACCGCCCCTCCTACAACCACCACCGAATTTTGGCAAGGTCGTAACGGTTGACAACAGAAGATGAACCTAGAAATTATGGTTATATGGGTGACCAGGGGGTTCTTCGAGGGGGGTGGGGGGTCCAATTTTTTGTTTAAAAAAAATTGTGTTTGGTTGTATGCATAACAGGTCGACCGGGGTCTTATCCCGTCGATGGTTATTGAAAAATATTTGAAATTGTTTTATGAGCGGTGAGTACTAGCGAGAGGACCCGACCCTTTGTAAAAGTTGGTCATATGAATGACCGTGGGTCGGGGCTAGTTATATGTGCCAAATGATTAAAGTGAGTGTCATATGGGGTGGTCGAGGTGCTTAAAAGGGTGACTAGGGGTTGGTATAAGATATTGTTGGCAAGGTTTTTGAATCATGTTTTTTTTTTTATTGTTTTTAATTTTATATATATTTTTAATTCTATTTTTAATTTTACACATTTTATATATGTTAAATATATATTATATAAAATAAAATTAAACTTGTTTATATAATAAATAATTGAAATAAATAAAATTTAAAATGAATTCTAAACTATCAGTTAAAAAATTAATATACCCTCCCCCAAGGACATTGGCCCTTATTAATTATGTATCTCCCTCATTCGGAGGCGAATTGTTTCCCGTAAATAGTAGAAACAACCGGGGTGAAGTGTAGAATGCAACCATGATATTCTCATTCACAAATTCATCCCATATTTTTAGTGATACCTTCTAGAGTGACATGGACTCCTTATTGGCCTGGAAACATGTGCCAAAAGGGAGGCCTAATTGGAGGCTTCCGGGTCCAAATCAAGCCAAACAAGGGAAAACCATTTCAGTTATAGGAATGTAGGCCTGTATAAGCCTGTCAAATCTGGTGTTCAACCCATATTTTTGATTTAGTTGTAAATTTTTCCTTGATCAACCATCCAACTAGACTTTTACCCTAAACCTTTTCGGGGTGATAGCTCGCTCATCTAGAGCCCAATTTGTGCCAAATAGAAAGAAGCAGAAAGGTGGTGAAATTATATACAACATGGAGAATTCAAAATTCATATTTTTGGTTGTTTGGTATGAGTGAATAACCTTCCAGGTTTTAAGCCCAAGGGGTCCCTTAACCAAATCAGGCCCGAATTCAAGCCATGCTTCATTAGTTTGCAGGGAAACTAATAAGAATCAATGGAAGTTAAGTGGAGTCACAAAAAGTTCCCGAAAAATAGGAATTTTATAACATTCAATGACCAAACCCAATGTCCCTTTCCCTCCAAAGAAACCCACAAACCCAAGGCCCCCTTCCCTCCAAAGCAACCCCAAATTTTTCCCAAGTCACAGGCCTTCATCCCAGTGAATCCAACAACCATTGATGGCCTTGGGAACCATGAATTACACCTTATTTACAACTGTAAAAGAACACCTATTAGTAAGGAATGGATTCTCTAAATCTAGAAATAAAGGGAAATTTAGAACATTACTATTCCACTACAACTTCAGTGAGATAAGATTTTACGGGCTGAATAGAACCTCGAGGTGTCCTACATATCCTAGAAGAAGAAGGGTGGAGGAAAATACTTACTTTGAGTGAGTGAGAGAGGGAGAGAGTTCAACTATGGGACTAGCTAAGTGATGGAGTTCTACTACTGGGTTAGAGAATTTAAATTTTCCTTATCCTGGAGGGAAATCACACCTGAAAAGCCTTACCAAAGAAGGAAGAAGAAAGACTGAAAGGAAGGAAAGGAAGGAAGGAAGCGGTGAGATTGAAAATAATGGTGGATTCAATGTGGATCGATATAATGCAAGTTGCACTCATGTAAATGTACATGGGATTACATATGTAAGTTCTATCTAGAAATTCACACTCCCATTATTATTATTATTATTTAACTTGAAAGGCTAAGATTTGTATTAAAAAGTTGTTGTGGTTGCAATGTACATCATAGTAATACAAAAAAAATTAGGCTTTCTGAAAGTCTGTCTTTCAAAGATTGTCCAAAATTCAAAATAATTTCCTAAGGACTATACTATTCTAACTATTTTAAAAGCATAACCAAGAGGCCTACTTGTATAAATCCTATAATTCAGGCTTAAAATCAAAATTAATTTGCAATACATAGATGAACCTGAAATTAAATAAAAGAATTCCCATTATCAACTTCTTGCATGTTTTCTTTTTTTTTCTTGGGCTCTTGGTCCACAATATGCATCTCCAACTCCCCTAAGCCTTCCTGAAGTATTTATTTACCTCTATCCATATCAGGAATAGGCCCAATAAACATCCTTAGGGGGGAATGAATCAGACTGAGTGATCCTAGCTAGCCCCATAATTAGATGATAGTGATAAATCATATCATAGTCATCCTCCAACTTCTCAATCTGTTTTTTTTTTGTGGAGTCACAATCTCTAATATCTCTAAATCATATCGTAGTCATCCTCCAACTTCTCTTGAGTAGAGACCCTATTTCTCAAATTGGAAATTGGTACTTGATTGTCATCAAGAAGCCTACTTTTCCTTCTCAAAAATTGTCTTAGCTCCACAACTTCATAGAAAAAACAATTCTTGGGGTGGTTGTGCTCCACCATCCTTATGTTCTTTCATCTTTTGCTTGACAATGCACTCAATGCAACATTGGTTCATTTTTCATCCTCTTTCATCAAGGATCCTAAGTCCTTGGAAGAGAACTACAACCTTAGCTTAATTATTGGAAGCTTCTCCCAATCCCCATTTGAAACTTGCTTCTTGATTTATTTTTGGATCATAAATAATCCCCCCTGCATTTTCCACCCCTGAATTCACACTCTTGTTATTAGATAGAAAGGAACTACTATTTAATGTATCATAGGGGTCCCACAAAAATGTACAATAACATTACTTGTTTCCGTGTTCTTGATTGAGGGGTGAATATTGTAGATTTTAACCTTGCACAATTATTTACTGCGAACATATTTTCAATAAAAGAACAAAAAATATACAATGGAAAATACACACATTACACACATATTTTTCCCTTGGAAACCCAAACTGGGAAAACCAACATTTTCTATATTCATTCACCACCTACATTGTTTACAATAAAATATACATATGGGATCCTATAGCATCCAAAACCCTACTCCAATAACCTGGATTAGTCAACAACAGTAATTCCTTAACAAGAAATAGAAAACCATTGGCAAAAACCATGTGTTGAAAAACAACCCCAAAATTGACCCAAAAAACTACCATATTTTTTTTGGGCGTTGCCGCTGAATCCAACATTCTCCCACTTGTTGTTTTCTTTGCATACAGGGGCACTACTACATATTGTAAAATTTGCGATGACCACTTGTGACGAAAGTACTCTTTCGTCGCAACATGCAAGAGAAAAAGTTCAATTTTTCTAAATCCACCCCGTATTCATGGCTATCTCGACACATGTACTTTGACTAAATTAATATGGTCAATGTTCGTCGCAAGAGCGAATAATCTAGTTTTTTTAAATTAATATGGTCAACGTTCATCGCAAGAGCGAGCACTGACCTAACGTTAAAATTGACTGTTAAAAATGACAAATAAATAGGTTAAAAAAAAGAAATATTTTTAGGTCACGATCGTCGCAATTGCGACGATTGTGACCTAAAATTGGACTATAAATATTTGACAATTTAAATATGTTGTGACAATCTTGGTATAACAACGACGGTTACGAAAGGGTATTTTTGTGCGGAATAATGTTGTAGAATGTTGTTAGAGGTGGGGAAAAAAGTAAAGCGGGTGAAAAGGGTGATGGTAGATGTTATTGCCCTTGTAAAAAATGTTGCCTCAGACGTCCCGTAAGAATTTTAATAGAAACGGCTACAAAAAATTGTAGGAAATATGGGCACATTGATGGCGGATCGAATGAATATCGTCCC
>SNQJ01S0091759.1:15138-32651 GCA_010110895.2 Picea sitchensis | reverse complement strand
AAACATAAAGCTTATAAACTTACCACCTATAATCCCTATTATAACCTTACCACCTATAATCCTTAACCATAGCACCTAATATATAATTATCGCTCATAACCCCTAACATAACACCTAACTCATATATCCTTAACAATATCTAACACCCAACCCTTAAATATTTTATAACCTTCATACCATCTATCACATATCACCTCTTCCCTATAACCCCTAATCCAATAAATCCTAACCCTTAATTATTTTAACCCTTACATGTTAACCTTATAATCATTAACCCTTGTAACCCCTAAAATCATTGCCTATCAACACCTAACTCATCTATCCTTAACAATATATAACATTGACCCTATAATCTCAACCCCTATAATCATTGACCATCAACATGACCTAACTCATCTATCCTTAACAATATCTAACACCGAACCCTTAAAACTTGTATATACTTTATACAAGTTATCCCATATCACCTCTTCCCTTAACCACTAATCCAATAAATCCTAACCCTTAACTCTTTTAAGCCCTACATGTTAACCTCTATAACCCCTAATCCAATAAATCTTAACCCTTAATTCTCTTAATTATTTTAACCATGTTAACATCTATAAATCCTAACCCTTAATTCTCTTAATTCTTTTAACCCCTACATGTTAACATCTATAGAATCTAACCCATATAACCCATATAATCCTCAATAAATCCTAACCCTTAATTCTCTTAATTCTTTTAACCCCTACTTGTTAACATCTATAGCATCTAACCCATATAACCCATATAATCCTTGCAACTTATAATCCATATAACCCATATAATCCTCGTAACTTATAATCCATATAACCCCTAATCCAATAAATCCCAACCCTTAATTCTTTTAACCCCTACATGTTAACATCTAGACCCTCTAACCCATATAATCTATATAACCTCTAATCCATATAACCTTTGACAACTATAACCATTAAACCCTATAACTCATATAATCCTCACCACCATAACTTCACACCCTCAATTCTTATACTTTATAATATTTAACACTTAAAACATTATAACTCATGAAAACCATATTTCTTATAATACCTAAAAAAACATTCTTAACATGTAAGTTATACAACCCTTAATATTAACTCCTAACAATTATAACCTTTATACCTCCTAATACAATGTCCCCTATAATGTTGAACAGCTAACATATATAAGACTTATAATACTTCATCCCTAACTACTCTAAATCATAACATCTCTAACCTATAACTCCTAAATATAATTGCTTATAGCAAATTCGTCGCAAGATTATTTACATTTGTATCTCTTGCGATGATATCAAATGATGCTTGGTGTTGGAACAGGGGCATACCCAGGGTTCAACGTTACAACATTGCACCAACAAAACCCTAACAAATGGCCCTTTCGGCAACACCTACGAAGAAGATGAAGTCTCACCCGAGGTAGAGGCAGGGGTGGTTGCAGGACTCAGGTGTCTGCAACCTTAGTTGGGACACAGATCTGTGATTCGAATCCTTAACAGATGACTTAGAAACTACAATTCATCAAAATTCAACTTAGTATATCCTCCGCAGATAAAAAAGAGCATCACAACATTCATTAAGATCTAACGTATCCAAGCACTTAGCATAAAGACATAGATTAGATCTAACATATTTAGGCACTAAGAAGGTTCACATAGTTCAGATCTAACATACATATACATCATTAGCACAAAGCATAAACATATCTATTCATATATATCAAAGAACTTAGAAAGTAAAGACATAAATGCATCAACACCTTGCACAAAGTAGAGGAACACAACATATACATGGTTCACCCCCACCCTGGGGCTACGCCCACCAACTCTTCTTCTTTATTAGCTTCTTCAAGCTTCTTACAGGCACATAGAATCAAAATCCTACTCCACAAAAGACAAGAGATCTGTGCGTATTCCGCCAGATCCTCCTTCTTCAAGCTAGGGTAAAGCACCAATACTTCTTACAATTACTTGCATGTAGCTCTGCAAGTCGAACACAGTATGCACATAGCACTTACAATCCTTCAATCACATAGATCTATCACTTAGCCATTTGTAACTGCTCTTTTCTTACATTGCCTAGACATCTATTTATACATACAAACTAGGCCTAAACATGGGTAAACCAATGGGTTGGCATCCCATACCTGTTACATAATCCCAAATCCCAAAAAGGACCCAAAAAGGGGCCGAGATCTCGCGATATCTGCTTCATCTTGCGTTCCTCCTTCGACAGGCTGTCGAAGTCCCAAAATAGGTCAAACTTGACCAAGGATCTCCCAAAGATTGGTCAAAGGCCAACAAGTCCCCAACACTCACCTGTGACTTGTCCCGAGTCACTTTGATATGGGTAGTTCTGCTTCGATAGCCTCGATCTTGGCTCGAGCTGCTTCGATCTGCTATTGTTCCATGGCCTCTTGTTCAGTGAACTCTTGGATGACTACGTTGCTCACAGGTCCTTCCAGATGTTGTTTAGCTGCAACGACAACTTGCTCCAGTTATGCTTCTCATCCTTTGACCTCTATGAACAATTGATAAGACTTATCTTGTATAGGTTGGAGCCTCCAAGTTACTTCCATAACTCTACTCTGGATACTATGGATCTGCTACTGGGTAGTGCGTTTCTCTTGGGAGCGATTTTTTATTTCCAGAAATGATAGGGGCTTCAGTTGTGCTTGTATCCTTTTGGCTTGATACTTCGCCTCTTGGAGCTGCGAATCCAGTGCCTTCAGTTCTGGATTCTCAGTGAGTTGCCCATAGGTCTGGGCACTGTGATCAATAAGTTTCTTACATTCCATAGCAAGGGATTTTATTCTCTCAACTGCGCTTCGAGCAGTTGCTTCTCTTTGATCCCTTAGATCATGTGGAGTCTCAGGCACTACATGGAGATCTAAGTCTACTATGCGTTGTTGTAGCTGATGGATAGCTTCTGCGAGCTGCTCTACTTGCTGCGTGACTCGATCCTCTGTCTTTATTTCTATGACTGTCACAGAGAGAAGTTCTCTGCTAACCATTTCTTTCACTTTGATTTGCTCCACAAGCAACTGTTCTTTTCCTTTTTGTATATGTTCTTTTTCTTCATGAAACTTTGCTTGGAGAGCAATCTTTTCCTATTCTGCAGCTTGGAGCTTCTCTACAAGTACTCCTTGCACTTGCTTCAAGGCATGGGTGGCTTGTTCTGTTTCTTCTTGTGCTCATCGAAGGTGAGCTTCGACTGTCTCAGCTAGTCGATGGAGTTGGGCTGGCTCATCTCCCAACTCTGGCTCTCTCGATGGCAGGGGCGCAATGGAGACTGCGCGGCTAGACTGAAGAGCCTGTTGTACCCCTTGGATTTCGACTCCAATTCTCTCATATATTTCTTCCTACTTGGCTTCTTATTTCTCTGCTATTTCCAGTGAAGCAGCGTTCAAGGCTGCGATGATGAAGTCAAAATCATCAGAGGTGAGGAAAGTCTGCACCTTGGTCATGGTAGCTTTCGATTTCTTTCGAGAAGAAGGTTTCGGGGGGGAGACCTTCCTCTTCTTCAAGGGGTCAACATTGTCTATGGGAAATGTTACTTCTCTTGGTATCTATTTAGCTTCTACTTCATCACAACCCCCTCGGTCAGGTGACATGGAAGCAGTCTTCCTTGAGGTGTTGCTTAAGTTTCAGACCTCCTTAGTCTTCTTGTGTCTACTAGTTCTGGGTGTATTCTGCTCTTTATGAGTGTCCTCTGTGTTGTCAAAATCAGATATCTCTGTGGGGTTGGCAGGGATAAGGAGGTCAGCAGACCATTCCTTATTGATATCCTGAAGGTCTTCTTCTGAAATTTTGTAATATGACTGGAGTTTCTCTTTATGTTCATCTGCTCGTGCTGTAATGTAGATAAAGTGTCGATCTGCGCTAAACTTCATCAGGGGTCGAAACCTTTGTAATGTGTTTGGATTCATGCAAGGCTTGACTTCGATGGCTCTCTTTAGCTGGAGGTAGTATGTATGAGACACAACATTCGACTACCACTGTTTGTTCATATTAGGTGAATACCACAGGGTAGCGAACTTCGCGGCAAGCGGTTCAAATGGATCAATATCTGGGAAGGTTGCTCCTTCTGAAATATCCCAAGAAACAAATGCAATGAGAACCAGGAGCCAACTGAAATGAAATTCATAACCCATATCATGTGCTTCTTGGAAATCTAGTTCCAACTGGTTAACTAGGTACTTCGCCCAGTTCATCTGTAGGCCTTCTGCGCAATTCCCTGCGATGTCAATGACAAAGCTGGTGACCTGCGTAGGTCAGTTCTTCCTTACTAACTTTCCATCTATTTATTGACATGTAAGGTGAACTGTGCCACTCTGGAGGGTCAGCCGAATGGTTATATTGTCCCCAACGGCTATATTTCTTCACCATGGCAAAGTGCCATGTGACGCTGTTCTGATATTTCGGAAAAGCTCCAATTTTGCAAATTTTCCTTCTGTGAAGTTCCCTCTAGAACCTTCTGTAACTTGTCGATCTTAGTTCTCTTCTTAATTATCTTCATGGCCTTCATCCCAGTGAGATTCGTCTCAGTATTCCGTTTTCCATTCTGATTCTTATATGCTTTTGGCATAGTTACTTCGCGTTGTTGAGATTCTTTCCTAAGATTCGAGGGTGATACTTCTTCCTTATCTGGAATAGATACTTCAATCTTTTGTAGATCATATAGTGTTCTTGCAACTTCGATATCCAAGTCTTTAGTGCTAGATAGCTCCGGTATGTTCTTTTGTTCTTCAATTAAGTGTGTGATCCTTCTAGGCATGAAATCTTTTAACTCTTGTTTTTTCTGCTCTAAAACTTCTTCTTCTTCTTGCCTTCTGGCCTGATTTATTTTAATCCAAGGTTTTCCTAGTAACATGGTAAATGGGGTTTTGTTCTCAATAAATTTAACAATCTTGAAGTCCTCCTCTGTCAAAGTCCCATTGGCATTCATAGATATCTGGGTGATCTTTCCACATAGGTTTATCAGCTTTCCTCTAAATAGACCTATTCCTCCTAAGGAAGGAATCATAGCAGGCCTTCCTATAGCTTCCCAAGTTCTTTTTGTCATAATTTTCACCTGTGCTTCCTCATCTAGAAAAAAATCAATGTTGAAGTCTCCTATTCTTGCTTCAAGGCATTATTTTTCTTTGAATACCTCTGATAAACTGACATGTCAGTGATCATTCAGGGTTTCTCTCATATGTAGCAATAATTTCTCTGATTCTTTCTAGGGTTCTTCCATAATATTAGCTTCTAGACCTGCCTTAGGGTTTTATTGTCTCATGTGCATTCCTTCAAGCTTAGCAATCATTCTAGGGAAATCCAATACTTCATCGTCCATAGCTTTGCAACAAATAAAACTAAGTCTTCTCCCAGGGCACTCCTTAGAAAGGTGTCATGGTCTTCTGCAATTGTAACAAAGGGTTAATCCTCTCTTTATTTTAAATGATCCCAAGCCTTTCCTGTATTGCATGCTAAGATAATAGTAGCTAACCTACAAACATTTCTTTCTAGGATCCTGCATCCACTATTTAGTCCAAACATTCGTTCTATGCATAGGTATAACATATCTTTCACTATTCTTATCAGATCTACTCATATCAAACCTTCTTTCATCTATCAGTTCCCTAGTTTTCAATTTAGGAAAAATCTTATCAAACATACCTAGATCCATACTCTAGAAACAAAAATTTCTACTTATCTTACTTTTACAGAGCACAAAGCTTTCAAATCTAGAACTTTTCACTATTCTTAACTTTATCAGAGCACAGAGCTTGCATATCTTACCTCTTTTCTTCAGATCTGACATCTTTTCTTTAGATCGTACTTCTTTTCTTTAGCACAAAGCTTCACAAACTAGGTAGAGTATTGCGCACTAGAGCAACCGATATACGCACAAGGCTTTCACAATTTCAGGTCCGATCTTCGCACAAAGATTATTTTTCCTTAGTTCCCAGCGATCATAGTTTCAAGTCCTGGCAACGGAACCATTTGTTGTCACATGGGCAGATGCAGGGTTCAATGCTACAATAGCGCACCAACAAAACCCTAACTACCGACCCTTTCAAAAACACCTGCAAAGAAGATGAAGTCTCACCCGAGGTAGAGGCAGGGATAGTTGCAAGACTCAGGTGTCTGCAACCTTAGCTGGGACATAGATCTATGATTCTAATACTTAACAGAGAACTTAGCAACTATAGTTCATCAGCATTCAACTTAGTATCTACTCCACAGATAAAACAAAGCATCGCAACATTCATTCAGATCTAACGTATCCAATCACTTAGCATAAAGAGATAGATTAGATCTAATAGATTTAAGCACTAAGCAAGTTCACATAATTTATATCTAACATACATATACATCATTAGCACAAAGCATAAACAGATCTATCCATCTATATCAAAGCACTTAGCAAGTAAATACATAAACGCATCAACACCTTGCACAAATAAGAGCAACACAACATATACGTGGTTCACCCTCACCCTGGGGCTACGTCCACCAAGTCTTCTTCATTATTAGCTTCTTCAAGATTTTTATAGGCACATAGCATTAAAATCCTACTCCATAGAAAACAGGAGATCTGCGTGCACTCCACCAGATCCTCCTTCTTTGAGCTAGGTTAAAGCACCAAGCCTTCTTGCAATTACTTGCACGTAGCTCTGCAAGTCTCACATGGTGATGCAGGAGCATCGTATAAATCCAAAGGCACGTGCCTAACCAAAGGAGACAGATGGAAAAGCACCAGTGCACATTTTGAAATGTTTTGAAGATTAATGAATGGACATTAAGGTAATAGCTAGGGAAGTGTACTTACCTTTGTGTTTTGGAGATTGTAAACAGATCTTGAGTGTTGCTCTCATCTGTCGAATGTAGAGGCATTTATGTGTAATGAATGTAAAGTAGGTAGATTTAAATAATAGATTAGATAGTTTTAGGAGGGTAGGAGGTAGGAGGGAAAATGGATGACATACACCCTCGACCCTTTGATCATTTGTAACATTATGATTCAGATTTCATAAGTTGTAGAGCTGCAGAGCAGAACAAAGAATTTTTTCATGCATTCTAGCTGTAGTTGTTTACCATGTATAAGAGCACTGGAATTAATGAAAGAAAATATTTTATTCCAATCTTTGTGTTTGTTAGGGCTATTGGAATCACCTGTTGAACGATATATTGTGGCTTGTTTGCATTCTTTGTGTGCATTTTATTTCAATGCAAATCTATGTGTGTATGTTCTAGGATTCTATGTTGAATATTTGAATTTTGGATAAGGGGAGAATGAGTTTCAGTTGTTTCTCTTTCTAAGAACACCTATAAGAGTGCAGTGGAGGGTCCGTAAGGAGTGTGTCGATCAGACTCTGAGTTTTACCTCAGAACTCTCAAAAGAGATTCAAACTTTGTCTTTACAAGCAAGAGTGTTAGCAGAGCATAGATTCGTGCAAGGTGTGCGTAGGCTGGGTGAAGTCTTGGATTTTACCAAATCCAAGAGAGAAATTGAGGGACTGTTGTCACAAGGAGTGCACAGAGTTGAAGATCTAAAATAATGAAAGGTTATTTGAAAACTGTCATAAGGAGTGCATGCAGGGACTCTTTTTGGAGGCCTTGAGTTTGCAAGTGAAAGCTGAGGAGGGTTAGAACCTCTAAATTGTTCCAAAGGGAGACAAAGGTTGAATTGTTTCGCAAGAATCAAGTTCAGGAGAGAAGGATGCCAATTCTTCTGGGCAGAAGTCCTTGAGAAGTTGAATCGGACGGTTGAATCGCTTTAGGAGGAAGTGTCGAAATCCCATGAACCGTTGGATCTCTTAGAACAACGAAGAGATTAAGAGTGAGTGTCTTTTCAACACCCTTAAGATCTAGAGGGATAGTGACTGTCAAATTTGGATCAATGTGGGTCGTTGATCTCGCATGCAAACTCGTGTATCGGAGTTCGGGGAATGGAGTGACAAGAGGTTTGGGGTGAAGCGTCTTGGATCACCAATTTGAAAAATCCTAATACGTCGTGAGCCGTCATATCAAGGGAGGCATACAGTCGTTGGATCTCGTCGAAGGATGGATTTTGGAGTTGGGGATTCGCAAGGAGAGTGTACAAGGGGTGGTTCTCCAACTTGTGAATTCGCGAGTCACAAAAGGTTCTTGCGCCTAGGCTTGGTTGCGGTCACATTGGAGAGGGGGATTACACCATAAGCCCATTCAAAATTTCATGTTTCAGCTATTGCCAAGAGCCATGGCATAGTGTTTGAAGCGCCCCAACTTGCAAAAATCGAAATCCTATGTGGGATTAAACAAGGGGTTTTGTTAACCCTTTTCGTGGTCTAGAGAAGATCCTGCGTGGATCTCAGCCTGAGGGCAGGAAGTATGAATCAGTTGTGGTATCAAAGCCCAAAACAAGTTTTTTACTTTCTGTAGTAGAGAGAAAATATGAATTTTACAGCCATGCCACCGAGAAGGAGAGAAAGGGCTATGTCGGATATATCAATGGAAAGAGAAATGCGTGAATTACGTGCCAGGCTTGATGCTATGGAGACATCACAGAGGCGCACAATTGACATTGGGGATATCAGCGAAGATGAAAGTGAAAATGAAGAAGAAGAAGTTGCAGTCGAAGATGTTGCAGAAGAACGCTTATTCAAGGTTGTTGCTAGGATAGGTGCTAGGGAAAAAATGGGCCTTCCAATGTACGAAGGCAACTTGGATGTTGAATAGCTTCTAGACTGGATTAGAGCTATAGACAAATACTTCGACTATGAGGATGTCGAGGAAGACAAGAAAGTCAAACATGTCGTTACTAGACTTAAAGGACATGTAACACTGTGGTGGGATGAAATGCAGGCTAATAGACGTTGCAAGGGAAAGTAGAAAATCAAAAGCTGGGATATAATGGTTGCAAAAATGAAAGCCGAGTTTATACCCAGGGATTATCAAATAAATATGTTTCGGAGGATGATGAATTTGAGACAGAAGATGATGTCAGTGAAATAATACACTGAAGAGTTCTATAGGATAAACATCAGAGCAGGTTATCGGGAAAGCGATGATGAGAAAGTTTCCAGGTATATGAATGGTCTAGGATATGACATTCAAGACAAGATGAGCATGATGACTATCCAAACCATAGAAGATGCTTATCAAATGGCTCTGAAATATGAAGAGAAGCAGAGCCGAAATCAAGGTCAAAGAGGTCGAGGTAGAAGTCAAAGCAGAGGCAAGACGATTGCCCAGAACAGGACTCAGAAACCTAAAGAAGAGGGAAAGAAACCTCAAACTCAATCTGAGAGAGGAGGAAGCTCACAGGGGAGGTAGTATGAATATAGAAATACTTTTCCTCGAACCAGAGGAAGAGGAAGAGGCAAAGGAGGTGAAGTGAAATGCTTTGTCTGTGGGAAAATCGGACATAAATCCTATGAGTGTCTAGATAGGAAGAAATATGGTGGTGAAACTCACATTTCCGAAACTCAAGGATGGAATGTTGAGGCAGAGGACGCTGAGGGTGGAAGATCTTTGATGATGAGGACATTTCTCTTGAAACCAGAGAAGGATCCAGAGAACCTAGCCCAAAGAAACAGTTTGTTTCGAACAGCTTTCAAAACCAAAGACAGGGTATGCAAGGTCATAGTAGACAGCGGTAGCACAGATAATCTTGTATCTATGGAAATGGTAGAAAATATAGAGCTGGAGACTATTGCGCATCCAAGCCCATACAAAGTTTCATGGCTACAAAAAGGACATCAGGTAAATGTCACTAAACAATGTTTAGTTGAATTTAAAATAGGAGGATATAAAGATGAGATATTATGTGATGTCATTCCCATGGATGTTTGTCATCAATTGTTGGGTAGACCATGGCAATATGACAGAAATGTGGTGCATGATGGGAGAAAGAACATGTACACTCTAGAGAAAAGAGGTAGCACGCACATGTTGCTGATGATTAAGAATAAAGAGGTGAAAATAGAGATGAGCAACACTGTACTTCTCATGAGTGGGAAGGAACTTCTTAAGGAAGTCAAGAAGAAGCAAGACACACAATGCATTGTGGTTAGGAATCCTAGAATTGTTTTGAACAACACTAGGATAGATGATTTACCAGAAGAAATCTAGGAGTTGCTGGAAGAATTTGTTGATATAGTAGTGGACGAACTACCTTGTTCGTTGCCACCTATTAGGAGTATAAGCCATCATATTGATCTTATACCTGGAGCCATTTTTCCGAACAAAGCAACGTACAGGTTGATGCTGCGGGAGAATGAAGAAGTTAAGAGACAGGTCTAGGACTTAATTGACAAAGGATTGATTTGGGAGAGCTTGAGTCCATGCGTTGTTCCGACCGTGCTTAGCCCAAGAAAGGACGGTGGCTAGAGAATGTGTACAGACTCGAGGGAAATTAACAAAATTACCATCATATACAGGTTCCCATTGCCAAGGATGGATGAATTGATGGACTACTTGAGTGGAGCAACGTTTTTTTCAAAGATTGATTTGAAAAGCAGATATCATCATATTAGAATGAGAGAAGGTGATGAATGGAAGACAACATTCAAGACAAATGAAGGGCTGTATGAATGGCCTGTCGTGCCATTTGGCTTGAAAAATGTGCCCAATAATTTCATAAGGTTGATGAACGAAGTCCCGAAGGATTTCAATGGGAAATTTGTCATTGTATATCTTGATGATATATTAATTTTCAGCAAAACTAAAGAATAACATTTAAATCATTTAACTGTAATGATGAGGAGGTTACAGCAAGAGAAATTGCTAATCAATATGAAGAAATCGTCATTTATGAGGATAGAATTCATTTATTTGGGTTTTGTTATCTCTGCAAATGAATTGGAAATGGATCCAAAAAAGATAAATGCGATTAAGGATTGGCCATCGCCGAAAAGGGCGTTTGAAGTTCGAATCTTCCATGGTTTGGATAGCTTCTACAGGAAATTCATCCGAAAATTCAGTGGAGTTAGCGCACCGATGATGGATACGGTGAAGAAAAGACATAAATGTTTCACTGGACGGAGGAAGCGGAGAAGAGCTTCAACCTACTAAAGAAGAAGATCAATGCGCAACAAATTCTGGTTTTTCTAGATTTCAACAAGACATTCCAGGTTAGGTGTGACGCAAGTGGATTTTCCATTGGAGTGTCTCGAGCCAAGACAATAGGTCAATCACGTATTTCAATGAAAAACTAAATGAAGCAAAGATAAAGTACTCCACATATGACAAAAAATTCTATGTAGTCATACAAACACTGAAGAAATGGAGGCACTATCTGGTTCCCAAAGAGTTCATTTTGTACAATGATAATCAAGCATTACAATTCATGACTCGATAGGAGAAGTTGAACCAAAAACATGCTAAATGGGTTGAATACATGCAGAATTTTACTTTTGTGATCAAACATATTTCTAGAACTCCTAACAAAGTTGCTAACGCTTTGAGCAGGAAATGTTTTCTTATGCAGGAATTCAGAGTCAAGACTTTGGGTTTTGATAACCTCAAAGAAATGTACAGGGATGATCCAGACTTCAAAGAGTCATATGAGGCATCTAAGAATCCAATTCTTAGGGACAGAAGCCAATGGACTGAATACATGATCCAGGATGGATTATTGTTCAGGGGAAATCAACTATGTGTTCCAAAATGCTCCATGAGGGAGAATTTGTTGAAGGAAAAGCACAAAGGAGGATTGGTCGGACACTTCGGTCATGAAAAAATGTTCTCAAAGTTGAATGGCTCATATTTCTAGCCAGGGATGAGGATAGATGTGAAGAAATTTGTGGACATGGGCAGAATTTTTCAGCACACGAAAAGAAAATGGAAGAATACATGGCTATACCAACCATTATCCATACCAGAAAGGCCGTGGGATGTTGTGAGCATGGATTTCATATTGGGACTGCCAAGGACACAAAGGGGATATGATTCAATATTTGTAGTGGTAGACATATTTTCAAAGATGGCACATTTCATACCATGCTAGAAAACCAGTGACACAACTCATATTGCGAACCTGTTTTTCAAGGAAGTCGTCAGACTTCATGGCTTGCCAAGGAGTATCATTTCTGATCGAGATACCAAGTTCGTAGGACATTTCTGGAGGACCTTATGGAAGAATTTGGGGAAAAAATTGTCTTTTATCTCATCATATCATCCTCATATGGATGGACAGACAGAGGTCATGAACAGGAGCTTGGGAGATTTGTTAAGGAGCTTAGTGACTGAACACCACAGTCAATGGGATCACATTCTACCATAGGTGGAATTCACTTACAATGATTCAATCAATAGAAGCAAAGGGAAGAGTCCATTCCAGATTGTATATGGAATACAACCAAGGGGAGTTTCTGTATTGAAAGATTCAGAACAAACTAAATTCAAGAGTGCTAGTGCAGAGGACTTTGCAGAAGGAATGAAGGAGCTTCGTAGCAGAATTAAGGAGCGATTACAGAGTTCAATTCAAGAGTACAAGCATAGAGAATATCAACACAGGCGAGCACTTCAATTCGAAGTTGGTGATTTGATTCTTGCACATTTGAGGAAGGAGAGGTTCCCAAGGGGAACATAACACAAGCTGAAGATGAAAAAGATTGGACCGTGCAAGGTCATAAGGAAATTTGGGACAAACACATATGAGATTGAATTACTCGATGGGGTCGGAATCTCATTGATATTCAATGTCGTGGATTTGTACCCTTACAGAGCTGAAGAAGAAGGAGCAGAAGATAAACAAGAAAATATTTAATTGACAAAACAAATGCCTGTAGCTGAAAATCCACAGATGGAAAGCATAATTGACAAGAGGATTAGTAGAAAGACCAGGAGAAAAGAGAATTTTGAATACTTGGTCAAATGGAAAGGACATCCAGTTGAAGATACCAGTTGGGAGGATGAAACAACAATTCAAAAGCATGGACGAACAGTGAAGGAACTCATGAATAGGATTTCATGAAAATTTTCAAGCGAGGGAGTATGATGCAGGAGCATTGTATAAGGCCAAAGGCACTCGCCTAACCAAAGGAGACAGCTGGAAAAGAACAAGCGCACATTTTGAAATGTTTTGAAGATTAATGAATGGACATTAATGTAATATCTAGGGAAGCGTACTTACCTTTGTGTTTTGGAGATTGTAAACAGATCTTGAGCGTTGCTCTCATCTGTCGAATGTAGAGGCATTTATGCGTAATGAATGTAAAGTAGGTAGATTTAAATAATATATTAGACATGTTTAGGAGCGTAGGAGGTAGGAGGGAAAATAGATGATAGACACCCTTGACCCTTTGATCATTTGTAACATTATGATTCAGATTTCATAAGTTGTAGAGCTACAGAGGAGAACAAAGAATTTTTTCATGCATTCTAGTTGTAGTTGTTTAACCATGTATGAGAGCACTGGAATTAATGAAAGAAAAACTTTGATTCCAATATTTGTGTCTGTTATGGCTGTTGGAATCACCTGCTGAATGATATGTTGTGACTTCTTTGCATTATTTGTGCGCATTTTATTTCAATGCAAATCTGTGTGTGTATGTTCTAGGATTCTATGTTGAATATTTGAATTTTGGATAAGGGGAGAATGAGTTTCAGTTGTTTCTCTTTCTGAGAATGCCTGCAAGAGTGTAGTGGAGGGCCCGCAAGGAGTGCATCGATCAGACTCTGAGTTTTACCTCAGAACTCTCAAAAGAGATTCAAACTTTGTCTTTACAGGCAAGAGTGTTAGCAGAGCATAGAGTAGTGCAAGGTGTGTGCAGGCTGGGTGAAGTCTTTGATTTTACCAAATCCAAGAGATAAATTGAGGCACTGCTATTGCAAGGAGTGCACAGAGTCGAAGATCTAAAATAACCAGAGGTTATTTGAAAACTGCCGCAAGGAGTGCGTGCAGGGACTCTTTTTGGAGGCTTTGAGTTTGCAAGTGAAAGCTTAGAAGGGTTAGAACTTGTGAATTGTTCCAAAGGGAGACAGAGGTTGAATTGTCTCGTGGGAATCAAGTTCAGGAGGGAAGGACGCCAAGTCGTCTGGCCAAAATTCCTTGAGAAGTTGAATTGGACGGTTGAATCGCTTCAGGAGGAAGTGTCGAAATCCTGTGAACTGTTGGATCTCTTAGAACAATGAAGAGATTAACACTGAGTGTCTTTTCAACACCCTTAAGATTCAGAGGGATAGTGACCATCAGATATGGATCAACGTGGGCCATTGATCTCACATGTGAACTCGTGTATTGGAGTTCAGGGAATGGAGCGACAAGAGGTTTGGGTTCAAGTATCTTGGATCGCTAATTTGTGAAATCCTGATACGTCGTGGGCCGTCAGATCAAGGGAGACATACAGTCATTGGATCTTGTCGAAGGCTGGATTTCAGAGTCGGGGATTCACAAGGAGAGTGTACAATGGGTGGCGCTCTAACTCGCGAATTCGTGAGTCACGAAAGGTGCTTGCGCTTAGGCTTGTTTGTGGTCATGTTAGAGAGGGGGATTACACCATAAGCCCATTCAAAATTTTGCATTTCGTCTATTTCCAAGAGCCATGGCATAGTGTTCGAAGCACCCCAACTTGCGAAAACCGAAATCCTATGTGGGATTAAACAAGGGGTTTTGTTAACCCTTTCTGTGGTATAAAGAAGATCCTACACGAATCTCAGCCTGAGGGAAGGAGGTCTGCATCACACGGTATGCACAGAGCACTTACAATTGTTCAATCACATAGATCTAGAACTTAGCCATTCATAACTGCTCTTTTATTACATTTCCTAGACATCTATTTATACCTAAAAACTAGGCCTAAACATGGTTAAACCCATGGGCCGACATCCCATACCTGTTACATAATTCCAAATCCCAAAAAGAACCGAAAAAGGGGCTGAGATCTCGCGATCTCTGCTTCGTCTTGCACTCCTCCTTTGACAGTCTGTTAAAGTCCCAAAATAGATCAAAGTTGACCAAGGATCTCCCAAATTTTGGTCAAGGGCCAACAGGCGGGCCACCACTTGGATTCATTTCATATTTGGTTTATCAACTTGAAATCTCAAATTGATACTTTGCAAGCTAGATGGACCTTCAGTCAAATACAAATATGAAACTTGGAATCATTAACATATTAGTAGAACATATGAAAAATAGGGTTTATGGTTTCCACGATGAATTGATGATGGAATAAAGTGGGTGTGTCAGTCAAATTTGAGTCCAGAAACCCTCCCATATTGTTAAATCATGTGAATATATATCCAGTTCAAATTTCAATGCATACAGATACAGTTTGAAAACATTTCAACCTTGGCCCCATTCACATGTCATTCTTGCCTGCCTCTAGTATTTTGATGGTGTTGATTAAGAAATCAATGAAATAGAGGGATTTTTAATCACAACTATGATGTATATACATTGTATATACATTAATGTAGAACCTGAAATAAAAATGAAGAAATACTGACGAAAGCCTAAAACTTGCGTCAACCAAATTGGGTACTTTGAAAGAAAATTAGGGTTTATGGTTTACATGATGAATTGATGAAGGAAGAAATTCGGTGTGTCACTCAAATTTGAGTCCAAAAACCCTCCCATATCGTTAAGGCATGCCAATATTCTATCAATGACAAATTTCAATGCATACAGAAAAATTTTGAAAAAAATTCAACGTTGGCCCCATTCGCAAGTCCCTATTATCGGTGTCTAGTCCTCGTACAATTTCCATTCCTCGTTCCTTGTTCCTCTTTCCTAGTTCCTCTATCCTCATTACTTGACCATGGTGTAGTCCCCAAGATCCATTATTTTTGTACAAAACATACTAATGGCATAAAATTTCCCACACAAAGACCAAATTAATATCTGCTACATAAGTCTTTTGTCTTTTTTCAACGACTATGTAATGAATCTCAATTATAAGAAGATTCAAATAGGACCTAAGGACCTTAAGTTCTTTCCTTAACCATGGGTGACATAACACTATCATTCGATAGTAAAATTGTTACTTTTCATTGTAAGGCATCATGTGTACTGAGGGCTTGAGACACCATATCCACAAAGGAAACATACCAAGAATATTTGTCTTTTGAACAAGATATGGTACTATCCATTTTTAGGTTTGGCATAGAGATTGTTCTTATATAATACACTACATTGCACCATAATATAATACCTACACTCCTTTCAAACCAGGTAACACCATTCAAATTAGACACAATATTCTTGCAACGAATTAGTTATACTATCGACGAACTTCAAATTCGTCGCAAGATTATTTACATTCGTCTCTCTTGCAACGATATCAAATGATGCTTGGATCCATTTCATATTTGGTTTATCGACTTGAAATATCAAATTGATACTTTGCAAGCTAGTTGGACCTTCATTCAAATACAAATATGAAACTTGGAATCATTAACATATCTACTAGAACATATGAAAAATAGGGTTTATGGTTTCCATGATGAATTGATGATGGAATAAAGTGGTTGTGTTAGTCAAATTTGAGTCCATAAACCCTCCCATATTGTTAAGGCATGCGAATAGTCTATCTAGGTCAAATTTCAATGCATACAGATACAGTTTGAAAACATTTCAATGTTGGCCCTATTCACATGTCATTGTTGCCCGCCTCTAGTATCTTGATGGTGTTGATTAAGAAATCAACGAAATAGAGGGATTTTTCATCACAACTATGATGCAGATATATTATATATACATTAATGTAGGACCTGAAATAAAAATGAATAAATATTGACGAAAGCCTAAAAATTGTGTCAACCAAATTGGGTATTTTGAAAGAAAATTAGGGTTTATGGTTTACATGATGAATTGATGAAGGAAGAAAGTGGGTGTGTCACTCAAATTTGAGTCCAGAAACCCTCCCATATCGTTAAGGCATGCCAATAGTTTATCCATGACAAATTTCAGTGCATACATAAACTGTTTGAAAAAATTTCAGCGTTGGCCCCATTCGCAGGTCCCTATTGTCGGTGTCTAGTCCTCGTACAATTTTCGTTCCTCATTCCTTATTCCTCGTTGCTCGTTCCTCATTCCTTTACCATGGTGTATTCCCCACGATCCATTATTTTTGTACAAAACACACTAATGGCATAAAATGTCCCACTCTTGAGCAAATGAATAAAAAAAACATAATTCACCAATATTAAATATTAGGTATAACATACAATATGCAGGTAATTATAAATATTTATAATTTATGAAATAAATTATATTAATATATTAATGAGTATGATCATATACACAAATAACTAAACTTTATATGTATTATTAATATAAATTTTCAAAATTATTAATATATAACCTCTCATTTTTTTCATTCTACCTTTCCACAACAGATGCTCCTGATCTTCAAATTTTTTGATGGAGTTCACATCCCAAATGTGATCCATTGCTTGCATAGTTGGCACTGCTAATTTAGGAAGATATTGACTAATATACACCATGGATTGATATACCATATATCCCTCCACCATAGAACCCTCAGGACATGCTCTTTGTCTAACCAACGCCTTCAAT
>SNQJ01S0091758.1:20917-32526 GCA_010110895.2 Picea sitchensis | reverse complement strand
CTTTTGCTTCTTCTGTTTCTTTTGAGAATAGGAACTGGTCCTGCTGCTGGAAGAGCCTTCTGAATCGCCAGCTTCCTTCTCAGTGGAATCGTCTAGAACTGGTCCTTTACCTTTGGGGTGGACCTTTCTGGATGTGCTTCTCTCAGTGTGGCCACTGAAACAACCATGATTCTGCATCTCAAGTTCATGTTGCATTTGTCGTTGTAGGTCGGATAAGCTCTGCAGTAGAACTGCATTAATTTCGGTTTGCTTTTCTTGTTCTCTCATCATCCTTTTATTATCGACCTTGCAGCTTTGCAACTCAACCATGAGACTCCTCACAGTCTCGGCTAGGTTTGGAGGGGTTCCTATTGCTCTTCTTTCATCTGACTCTTCATCTCTATTGTGGGAACCTTCTCCCACCTCTTGGTGAGTCACCATACGCTGCGTTTGTAGCTTCCTGCGGTTGATCGTCCGTTGCAGTGAACAAAAAAAACGCTAGCTATTAGTCCAGAGTTAGATTCATTTTATAATGTGCGCATAGTTTCATAACTCTTTCTCATGCATACACAGTTGGGTTTTCATATTCCAAGTTTTTAATTCCTGGAAAAGATAGTTAATCCAAGGGGTTACTCCTCATAGGAGTGTTTCGAACAAGGTTTATGCACGACTGGTGCATGAGCCCATTCAGGCCGAGTGTTGTAACCATGCTCTGATACCACTTTGTAACACACCCACTACCTCTAACAAAAAAATTTTGTTCTTCCTCAAGGAGCAGAATCCCCGAAGTCCTATGGGGTCTAGTACAGGCTATTTCTCCCCTGTTCACCTCCCTGTGATCGTGGATTAGGACCATAGGCCAAACCAACCAGGTGCCTTTTTGTGTTTAGCGACTGAGCGATACCATGGGGTCCAATCTTAAAGGTAGGGTGGCGAGAGGTCTTCAGAATGAAATCCCGACCGCAGATCTGGGCGCGCAGATTTTGGCTGTCCAGATCTACCCGCCGCTTAACGACCAACACTAGCTCCCTTTATTTAGTCCTTAGTTCGATAGGACCACATACACGCCTAAATGCAGGGGCCTCTTACAACTCACGACCTCGCGGGTCGTGAGTCGAAGACCCTCGAATTTCCTTCACAAATCGCCGATACCCGAGATCACGAAATGGGTAGAGCTCCCTTCTGTCAGCGTCCCCATCTCGTGACTGCCGTCTAGGCTAAACTTTAGCTCCTCTTCACTACTCACTACTTCGGGAATTCAACGATTGAACTCTCGTACCTCCCTTATGCGATCCTCCGAGACTTGAAAGTCGGTGAAGGTTGACCTTCCCTTCGCGCTGCTCGCAACTTCGTAAGTTCAAGGGTTGAGCTCTCGTACTCGGCTCTTGGCACCTCGCTACTCGCAACTTGGAGTACCCAACCTTTGGGATCTTACCTTGCAAGCCTCCGAGTTCACGAGATCCCTTGGATCTCCCGACATACATCCTCAACTATGGACAGCTCAGATCCTCTCGTGGCCTCACCACTCGCAACTTGGAGCACCCAACCTTTGGGCTCTTACCTTACTAGCCTCTGAGTTCATGAGATATCTTGGATCTCCCGACACGCGTCCTCAACTATGGACGGTCCTGATCCTCTCATGGCTTTGCCACTCGTGACTTAAAGCATCCAATTTTTGGACTTCTACCGCGCGAGCCTCCGAGCTCATGAGATCCCTGGATCTTTGCCACCTGTCCTCCTCGGATGGACGGCTCAGATCCTCTCATGGCTTCTCCACTCACGACTTAGAGCGTCCAAATTTTGGACTCTTACCTTGTGAACCTCTGAGTTCACGAGACTTAACCCCTGTCTATCTCCCGATAGATCTAACGACTGTCGGGTTTCCTAGCTAAGATTTGATGGTTTAGATCGGTCCCGATGCCGCGCCCTTTCCTACTGCCCTTTTGACGTGGAAAAACCAACGGCCTAGATATTCTCATGGAGCCTGGGGGTCTACGACTTAGATCTCCTCGCTATTCACGAAGATAGAGGAAAAAAAAGAGGTTAAGGCAATTAACGCCCTCGTTCATTCCTTCGGTTTAACGGTAGTGAATGACCACAGATTCCCCGACAGGATCTCATTCGTTGATCACTACTTATCCTTACGCTGCTACTTCAGGATTTTAGGAGGGGCATTCCTCTTCGTGCAGGGTTGTCAAGACCTGCACATTCAAGTCCTTCTTCTAGGTTCTTGGTAAACCTTTCTAAGGAGGGTATCTCTGTGAAGAGGTCATTTCTGGGGAATTCCGGGATACAGATAAGGGAAACCAATTCCCGAGAACGGACTGGATACCTGACTTAGTTCAACTTGGGCATGATTAGATTCATGTTTATCGACGTAAGTCATGCATGGCTTCTTCTATTACAAGTATATGTCTATTAATTATTATCAAAACCTTCACAGACATTCTTACACTAAAATCATTCACAATTTCACCATGCTGTGAGTATATATATATATATCAGTGCATGAATTTCAAGATGCAATACATAAAATACTTATCAGAAATAACACCAGAAGTGGGTGCAACTACTGAGATGGGTGCTCATTTCCACCCAACCATAGGCTCAGCAACTCCCAATGAATTTACCACTAGCCACCCCCGAGCTGAGACCACGATGCTCTGAGACTGCATCTCTCTGTCTGCCAGTGAACAGGAGTGAAGGTTTGAATCCTTCCCCTCTACTATCACTCACTCTGCGTAATGCCAGAGTTCCCCTCGCGTCTCCCTTTTTCAATCGTCTCTGCCATACACCTTCTCCTCTCACGAGGTTGCATGTGGCACGATTACCCTCGCGCCGATCAGGCCTGACGGCTCTACGGATGGGTGGTTCACCATCCCATCCCTCATCAAGCCATCCGCCTACCAGTTTGTGAGCCATTAAATTTCAGGGCCAACGAGCCGCTTTTGGTTCTCCGGGCCAGTGGAGTCCAAATACAGTATTTAATTCTCGATGGAAGTTAACGCCACCTTTTCAGGTGCCTTCCACCGCCATCGTGGTCTCTTTTCTGCACATCCCCTCTGAGCAGTTCTGCAATAAATTCAAAATATTATTCACATTCATTGACCTCTTCCTACAGGTCCATTTACATCACATGTTCATACTTATGAGTTTGTCGTAGTCCTTGGCTAGTCCAGTTATATTTACAATCTGGGGGAAACAGGGTGTTACAGTTATACCCAAACACCCAATCCACATGTCGAAAAGACGCAAGGTGACATCATTCAATTTAAATTGCACAATTAACTGAAGGAGTTCCTGTTTTCTTATGAGGCACTTTTTCGAGGAGGTCTCTCATACTGCAAAACAGAAATAACTCGAATAAAATCTAATAATTCAGGTGCATGGATATTACATTTGACTCTCTATATAATGGAAGTAGTATTCAAGTGCTTTCTTAACCATAATTGACATAAGAGATTAAGGAATATATGTGCAAATTCTGGACCGAAAAATTCTTAAGTCAAGGCATCAAAGTATGCAATTAGCTACACCATGATCCATTCTCCAACGCAATAAACAAGAATAAAATGAATAATATCCAAAACTCAAGCATTGGGATAACCTATCTTAACAAATATATCGCTGAATAACAAAAATAATTTATGGGTAACGCTATCAACGACAATCTAGCTGTCTATTAATAACTATTACTATGTCTATCGATCATTGTTGTCTATTAAATATTATATTAATAGTATATATGATATTGCCATCTATTAAATATGATGTCGTTGGTACATATATGACATTGTTGTCTATTAATCATTGATGTCTATTAAATATTATATTGCTGGTATATATGATATTGCCATCTATTAAATATGATATCGCTGGAATATATGATGTCCATACAATATATAAATCGATGTCCATAAAAGATATAAAATCATTGTCCATAAAATCGAATATATAAAATCCGTGTCCACAAAAGATATAGAATCGATGTCCATAAAATTGAATATATAAAATCACTTAATCTATTTTTATTTTAGAGAATATTCCACTTTGATCTATGCTTGCAATACGCACTATTCGACATTCCAAAAACGTTTTATTTAAGAGAAAATTTATTCATAATCTATGGATGTAAGAGCCACGTTTTTGCATTCCTAAAAATGTTTTAATTAAGAGAAAATTCATTCATGATCTATGGATGTAAGAGCCACGTTTTTGCATTCCTGAAAATGTTTTAGTTAAGAGAAAATCCATTCATGATCTGTGGATGTAAGAGCCACGTTTTTGCATTCCTGAAAATGTTTTAATTAAAAGAAAATCCATTCATGATCTATGGATGTAAGAGCCATGTTTTTGCATTCCTAAAAATGTTTTAGTTAAGAAAAAAATCATTCATAATCTGTGGATGTAAGAGCCACGTTTTTGCATTCCTGAAAACATTTTAATTAAGAGAAAATTCATTCATGATCTGTGGATGTAACAACCACGTTTTTGCATTCCTGCAAACATTTTAATTAAGAGAAAATTAATTCATAACAAAGCACAAAGATTAATCATTCAACCATGAATCAATCAAAGATGCAAAGATACTCATTCACGGAAACGCAAAGATTACTCATCCATAAAATGTAAAGATTTATCATTCAAGTGCAAAAATTTATCATAAGAGGAAAATGTAGAGATAAGTAAGGGATAGATAGTTGGGAGAAAATTTATCCTTCACTTATTATCCATGCACAGGAAAGGAGGGCATTTGAATCTATATGTCTTTAAACACCGGAGTGTCGACCATCGATTCGACTCCTAGCCGACTGCTCAGGCATAGATTAATAACTAAAGCGATAGGGGATAAAAGATAAAAACATAAATTCTTCTTCGTAATAATCAATAAAAACAAATGAAGAAAAGTCATTACAATCAGAGTTTGGGTTCACCAAGGGAAATCAATTCAAAATACAACAAGCATAAGGGGATTACAAAAATCGTAGGAAAGCAGGTGCAAGAAAGCTCATGGAAATGAAATCTTCAAGCGAGCATAGAAAAATAACATGTGTAAATTAAATTTCATTGCAAGTAACAACTTTAACAGGCATACCTTAGCCAAACACGAATGATCCGAATTTGTTGTCCCACGCACATACCATTCATCTCCTGCTTGCCAACCGATGTGACCTCACTGATACCTTCCAGCCAACACTAGGGGTACTCTTCTTCTTCTTGAGCCCCCCGAGCCGCAAAGGGACCATGCACACAATACCAGAGAACTGGTAGCACCCAGCTCGCCTCGCAAGGTCGAGCTACCACTCGTTACCCGAGCTGTGTATCCCATCTCCCACAAGAGAAGTTTAGTCAAGACAAAAATTCAGTAGCGTAACGTTCCGCAAAAAGATGAGATCCATACTCCTCCTCCTCCTTCCTTTTTATAGATTTTCCAAGCAATTAGTTTCCCAAATTCTCATTAAATTCCTTTTTCATTTAATTAATTAGGAACAACCTCCCCCATACACATGTCACCCAATCCCCTAGTTGCACTAGAAAATTAATTATTCCTATTTCCCTCACCCACCTAAAAGCATTCCTAAAAATGCTCCTCGGTGTCCCAATATTCCCTTACAAATCTTAAATGACTTATGCCTTACTTAATTCCTAGTTGAGTTCATAAATAGCAAGTTCCCAAGGCAAGATTCCTTACTAAGGTAGACATTCATATTTTTCTTTATGTTTCCCCTTTTCTTTAGGTTTCCCCTTTTTCTTTAAGTTTCCTATTGTTGATGGGCGAAATTGACCGCTCGTCAACTGGAGGAGTGAATCCAGTCTGGGGTTGTCTACTTAACCCAAACCGTTTGGATTAATCCACTCCGACGGGTTTAGCGGCTCCGTTGGCCGATCTAATTCCTAAGAAAGTGAAAAAACAAAATTAAAGAAGATAAAATAACATAATGAAAAACACTCGTTGAAAACTAGATACAAATCTAAAATATACTTACAGTTTACTAACTAATATTTATAAAATAGCTCTACTTATTATATGTACAATATATCCATATGATTATATCTCTAATATATGTATAACTTTTATAGAATGCAAATTTTAATCTAAATCTGCGAAAATCAAATATGGATTGATTTATTTAACGACAACAAAACTATCATTCAGTCTTTTTGATTTATTTTTTTATAATGTTTATAAACAATAAATGAAATAGCAAATTGTCTAATTGAAAACAAAGATGAATAGTAAAATGTGTTTAGATTACAGGGAATTTCTATATTAATTAAACTAATAAAATAAAACTGGCAAACTAACCTGTAATCGCATCTCCTATTCGTCCTGTGTACAGTATCCAATTTCGTTGTTTGATGAGGTAAACAACAACATATCTTACAAATGCTTCTCATAAACGTGAAGCAGTAGTGATTGAATGCTAATGACAGAACATATAAGAGATGTACTAACAACAATTTTATAATTTCACAAATGGCCACATTGAGATAAATCCTGCTGTGAAAATTTGTGTATAAATGTTCAATGAATAAAGAAGATAAATCTTCTAATCTCAAATCTGAACAGAGTAATTACTGTGTGTTATATAAAAGACATAAAACATGGATATCATATAAATTTCATCACACCAATCTGCAATAAACCATGATATCTAAAGTAGTCACAATTTAATTACAAATCGAAATGATCATAACTTGAATAAAAACATGATATATAGAAGCTAAAGCTGTGCAAATATCAACTTCCATTCAAGTCTGTCAATTATAAATCCATAGTTTTTTGCCTCTAGGCAACGATGGTTTTTGGTTTACAAAACAACACATTTATGTAGGTTACAGGATTAAAACATTTCCTGTGGATATCATCTAATTTGTTCCAAAAATTGTGGGGGATGCAACCTCCCAGATTCTACTTGATATCAAAACTAACAGCCTATTCTAAAACAACATAAAAAACAACATGCTGAGAGATGCCACCAGTGGTTCAAATCTCCTTTAGAAATCGTATGTACCTGAAAACACATAAGAATAAAAGATTTCAGATGCATTTTCAGTTATTAAAGTAAGTAATTCGAATTTTAGTAACTAGCTACAGAATCTCACGATTCTGTAGCTAGTTATAATTATAACTAGAATCGTATTTTATTGAACCAATCAAAACAGACTAGAGGTAATTTGTGAAAACAAATCATGTATTCTAATTTAAAAAAGACAAAATAATCCTAAACTTATTTTTAAAAATCATACCTCAGATTAAGGGATTCAACTTAATCAAGCAATCTTTGAATTTACAATGGCAGTCGTTGCTTCCACGTTCTTAAAAACAACAGACCCTGTGGTTTTTTGTCGTTTATCTTTGGTTTGAGCTATGGATTGTAGTCTTCCATTCTCTTTCATTATCAAATTCACCTGGTCTTCCAAGGATTTTAGCCGACACTGAAGTAAAGGCACGTCTTTGTAATACCTATCGATCCATGATCGACATTCGTTGCATTGCGGCTGGATAGACTGTGTATCAGCAGTGATAGTATTAACAGGTGAGAGATTTTCCATTTGACCTGTAGGTTCACTATTGAGTTTGATTCCAGGGAAATCGAGATTATCTTTAAGACACGGTGGAAGGTTTGTAACATAATCATAGGGTTTACCAGAGCAAAGTCCATACGAATATAGATATTCTTCAGTTAGAAATCTTTCAATTTCTGAATCGGAATCTTCACTTAACACAATTGCATTTTGTTTTGCACAGGGCTTAGGTTTATTTCCAGCACATCGTGAAACCCAACGAGAGGCTCTTTTACTCTTATAATTGATATCAACATTACCTTTACACTTTTTCTTTGTGGATTTTTTAACAGACTTAACACCACCCTTGGGATACGAATTTGGTAGAGCATCGGGTTGGGTAGTGTCAGGATAGATCGAGGGTTCCACATCAGAGATAGGATCATAGTGCAAGAGCGAAGGAGGAGAGATGGAAGGCTCGACGAGGGTTTCTGTGACAACAGACTTGTCAACCTGTCCTATCTGACTGCTAACTAAACCATTCCTTAACAGGAAGGCATCCCAACAATCATCGTTTAATTTCAACTGATGGATAATAATAATCTTGATGAAGCAATGGTGGAACAGGCTGGAATCATATTTCTTCCTTTTAAAACGCTTTGCCATTTTGTATAGACTTCGAAGGAGAAAATAGGGCATGTTTAGGGGAAAATCGATAAAACTCATGAGCAACCGTAAGTGATATAAGAAAACCAAACCAAAACTCCCCTCAAAGGTAACGAACTGCTTCACGATAGCTAACAGATCATGCCATCTAGGTTTTAGAGCTGAAACAGGAATACCTCAGTCGCAGCTGGTAATCCTCCTTGAGGTGAACAACAATGACCAGGGAACCTCTTCAACCTTTGAGTTTTTGAACCACTTTTGTCCCACTGCTAGTAGATCGGTGGCTTGGCTAATAAAACCTTCGTTTAACTCAAGCTAGACATCTCCTATTTTATCTCTGTAACCATCGAACGTCAACGTGAATTCTTGAGCAACTGTTAAATTAAAAACCTTGAACTTTTCAACAAACACACGCCAACCATTCCTTTCTAAGTCTTCTCTGGCATTATCAAATGATAACAACGTCTGGACACCATTGGGATAAATCCTCACCACAGGAGCCATGGCTAACAACAAAGAATTGTTAGGGGATTCAGAGGTAGGGTTTGACAGAATAAGCACAGAGTCATTGCCCCGAGCTTCCCCAACGCAATGCAAAGACAACTCGAAATGGTAGGCAGGAGTGTTACTTGCTATGCGTGTGAGGAAAATCGTGTAGATCGAGGCCATGCAAAAACATAATACCACGCTATACTTGGAATGACACCTCGGCATAATGGTACGCAGAAAGATCATAACAGTTGAAAACAATCATATGCATATCCACGATTTGATCACAAAATTTATATGTCAAATAAACAATTAAATCAAAGAATTTTATAAATCAAAACCCCATTAACATTAATCAAATGCTAAATGGGTGGTGGTTTAATACTCATGTAACCAAGGTGTGTTCGAGACCAAGGGGTTATAACCATGAAAAGAACCATGTTCATAGCAAAATATGACAAATCGACAATAGACCAAATGAACCTTAATCCTTTAATGAAATCAAACATGAATTCCAGCTGTGAGTTTTCATGCTTACAGTCATGAAAACGAAATAAAAAAGAAGGTACGTAGAAAGCGACGAGTAACAAGTGTCGTTTAATAAAAAAAAGGTTGTGACGAGTGACGAGAATTTAAAAACCCTGTGTAGGCAGCTTGTAAAAATAGAGATTATATTATGGCTGCCAACAATGGCGACACACTGGTAGAAGCAGTTATCTTTGCCAAACGAACAAGTCCAGATTAAGATAATCAGAAAAACTTCAAATCGAAAACAACTAAGAAACTGTTTGAACATCATTATCAATCATAAAACATTTCAGTTTTAGATTGCTTGTTATTTTAAAAGACGAAAACTGATGACAATCTTGACAAAAGAGAGTCACGATGTTAAAGTTAAAATATTCAATACTGTTGATAGAGTCGCTGCTGCCAGCAGGCATCCATAGCCTCGACAGGGATGCCATTTAACCCACTCCAATATCTGTATCCTGCCAAGAAGTTCCAGATCAGAACGAAGGACATTTAAGGTCAAAAGATTCCATATCTGATAATTTTCGTATACCTGACATTGCTTCGCTGCCAGCAGGCCTGTTCAGTACCCTGACGAAGTTATCTTGGCGTCATGCATGCATTTACCCGCTGCCAACAGACCTGTTCAGTATCCTGGCGGGTTTACAAGTACTTCCCATAGCTCTCTGAAGATTTATTTAGCTTTAAAGATATTTAATAGAGTGGGGTGATGCTGAAAATCCTGATTTTTGAACATGTTTTAATAAATTACAGACCTTAACTGTCCTTCATTAAGATCTAGAGATAGTTTATTACAAAACCGACTTTTGATGGCGGGGAGACATCTCTGAGTTGTTGATCAAAATCTAGACCAGGGGTCAAAATTTTGCTCAAATTTCAAATTAATCGGAATGCGACGAAAACGGTGCCATTGCGTCCGTCTCGTCTTCCTGATTCCAGCGGTATATTTACTTTCTCAAACGGAGTCCGTATGGAGAATATATCACGATCTGTTCGCCAAGCCAAACAGGCAAAAAGTTAGATGCTGACTGTACCTGTCCGTACAGTCCGTACGGTCTGACGTGGTAGGGCTGTACAGTCTGTACGGTCTGATGTGGCAAGGTCGTACAGACCGTATGTGGTGATGTGGCAGATGCTGATTGGTCGATTGTTGGCGAGTTGGATGTTGACGCGTGTCCTTGGGTGGCCAATAATAAGAGGACACATGGCCCAATCTAAGGGTGCCACGTGTCACTCACTGATTGGCTAAGGAGTTCTATATATAAAATGTTGGAGGCTGCGGGGTTCGACCCCCGAACCTCTCCTCCACATAGTGCCTTTGCAAATTCCAATAACCAACTTTCCGCCGCTTATTCCTTGTAATAAATACGGATTGCATTGTATTTATGTTTGTTTATTGTATTAAATGGAAAGGGGGCGGGTCGGGGCTTAGCCCCGACCCATGGTTCCATTGTACACATGTAACCGTGTTATAAAAATATGCGCGCGGGTGTGGTTTAACACATATGCCACTCCATTATATATGCGCGGGGTTTGGAATGTGGCCCATGGTTTTTAATTTTTGCATATGCCCACGAGTTGGGGGCGCGGAGGGGGTTACACGGTTGTGTAACCAACTAACCACCTATTTGCCAGAACCACGGTCACATGCCCCATATGCCCAAGTGCTAGGCGGTTAGGGGCTGGAGGCACCCTAACCGTCCTACAGTTTGGATCGGTTTTCGGTTATGCGCGGGGCTAGGTTTTAACATGCATTTTGGAGCATGTTCTTGGTTCATGCACACAGAGGTGCGTTTTGGCGAACCAGTTTCAGAAAGCTTGAAGGAGGAAAATGGAGGAGGCCTAACTTCTTCATCTTTTGGCCGATTGAGGTGCCGTAAAAGCCTAGCTAGGGGTTTTTGGACGTGCTGGATCCATTGGTGCTATTATTAAGGACATTTGAAGACTTCTTCTGCAATTTTTTCAGCATTGAAGTTTCAGCAAGCTCCAGGGAGCTTGAAGCCCTCATTGATGGAGGACGTGGTTTGGTGAGCCTATGTTTGTTTTCTGTGATTGAATAATCATTTTTGGATAATTGATATGATTTGAACACATTGTGACAGGTTTCAGAGGTTGTTGAAGACTTTTACAGGTGTTTTTGCCAAAGAGAAGCTCAGGGAAGCTTATGGCCACATGTAGAAGAGGTCATGCCCGGATGAGCCATGATCCGTTTTCAGAGTTCTATTAGTCATTTTTGGGGTTTTTATGTGTTCTGATCTCAATGGTACAGTCTATTTTTCCATTGGAGTTGAGAAGAAGCTTGTAAAAGAACTTTTGACTAATTAGTCCCAGAGAGCCAAGTCCATTGATGGAGGCTCAAGGAGATGTAGCCCGGAGGGGGGTGAACTCCTTTATCAGCTTGTTCTTGTTGTGAGTTTGATGGTTTATTTGCTGCA